>JAPKLW010000111.1:522687-543376 GCA_026898455.1 Plectranthus barbatus | reverse complement strand
CCACAAATGCAGCGACCACAAATGCAGCAACAAGGGAAGCAACAACAAATGCATCCACAACAAATGAAGCGAAATGCTCCTGCTGGATTTCAACAGCCACACCAAATGAATCAAGAACAGATGCAAATCCCAGCTCAAGCTTCTATGTCCTTGGAAAATTTGATGAAAGAATTCATGGTAAAAACTGAAGCAAGAAGCCAAAGTCAGGAAGCAACCATTCTAAATTTGGAAGTTCAAATTGGACAGCTAGCCACTGAAATGAAGAATAGGCCGCAAGGTACTTTGCCTGGTGATACAATCAATCCTAGACCAAGGAAGGAGCAACTGAAAGCTGTGACTTTACGAAGTGGTACTAAATTAGCTGAGATATCTCCGGAGCTGCAAGATACAGGAAATACATCTGCAACTCCAAAGGAAGCTGAAATGGAAAGTCCTGAGGAAAATCAAAACACTCAGGATGATGCTGGCACAAAAGCTGCAGCAAGTCAACAACATGATGGGACTGAGGAGAATTCAAAAGAAAAAGAACCTGTCAGATATACTCCTCCACCTCCACCTTATCCTCAGAGGTTTAAAACGAAGAAGGATGAAGTTCAGTTCAGCAAGTTCTTTGACATGCTCAAACAGCTGCACATCAATATTCCATTTGTGGAAGCTTTGGAACAGATGCCAAGCTATGCAAAATTTCTTAAAGATGTGTTGACAAAAAAAAGACCCCTTGGGGGAATTTGAGACCATAGCTATGACTGAGGTGACTATTGCTTTATTTAATCAGAAGCTGCCAGCTAAACTCAAGGACCCAGGAAATTTCACAATTCCGTGTTCCATAGGAGGGCACCATGTGGGGAGAGCTCTATGTGATCTTGGAGCTAGCATTAACTTAATGCCCCTGTCAATCTTCAAGAAGTTGAGGATAGGAGGTGCTCGACCTAGCACTGTTACTCTGCAGTTAGCTGATAGGTCTACAGTTTATCCTGAAGGAAAAATCAATGATGTTTTAGTGAAAGTGGAAAAGCTGATATTCCCAGCAGATTTCATTATTTTGGATTTGAAGCAGATGAAGAAATTCCTATTATACTAGGAAGGCCCTTCGTGAAAATTGGAGGAGCCCTGATTGATATGAGGAATGATGAAATTACTATGCAAGTTCATGACCAGCAAGTCACTTTCAACATGTCTAAAACAATGAAGCACAGAAGAGATGATATTGAGGAGTGTTCAGCAATTAACATGGTTGATTCCCTGGTGTATGAAAAGCTAGATGAGATTTATGAAGAGGATTCAGAAATTCTTGATAAGTTGGGAACTATCAAAGAGATGAATGAGGGGAATATGCATAGAGATTTCAGAGAGAGATTTGAATTGCTGGAGATGCCTTCAGCAGAATTTCAAGTTCAGAAACCATCTGTTGAGGATGCAAGAAAAGAGCAATGCAATACGCTAACAATGAGGAGTGGCAAGCAGATTGGAAGCCCATTCTCTGTTCAAGAAGAGAGAGCTGAGTCTTCTTCAATCCAAATGGGTGAGAAATCTGATGAGAAAGAACTTGAGATTCTGATAAAGAAGAATGCTACGCCCAATGCTGCAGCATGGACACAGCATCAGACCTCTGCTATTCTGTTTGTTCCCCCATCTCCACCTTTTCCTCAAAGATTCAAAATGCAAAGAGAGGATGCACAATTCAAGAAAAAATTGGATGCGCTTGCTGAAGAAAAACTGGAAGGAGTGTGTACTGAATTGGAGCTAGTTGAAAATTATTACTTTGAGCTAGGAGATCATGTAGATGATCAAGTTTCTTGGCTTAAGGCAGAGGAAAGTCATATACGAGGATTTCCAAAGTCTGAAGCGCTTCAGTTGTCACAAGGGGAATTTCAGATGCCTAAACTTTCCACCCAAAAACAAAAATTGGTTTTGAATTCCATGATACCTCATTTGGAGTCGAATGAATTGGAGGATAAGGATCAACTACCCATGAAAAATTCAAAACCACCTGATATTTGGTACATGGGTGACGAGGTTATCTCTCTGAATTCTAATGATAAGATATTGCTGGAAGAAGGTTGTAATGGTTTTTGTTGAGCAGCAACAAGTTAATGATGCCAGGAAAAGTATTGTGGATTTGAAAAAGGAAAACTTTGGAAGAGAGTTCAAGGTGAATGGACAGAGAGTTGAGTTGTATCATGGTGGAGTCTTCAACAGAGAGAAGACATCCACCACCTTGCAAGATGCTTAGGATGAGGTACAACTGGTTCCCTCCTACTTGCGGTAACAAGTTCGAGTGGAATCAGTATTGTTTGTAAATATTCATTTTCAAGACTTATTCTGCAATAGATTAGCTTTACATTTTGCCTAGTTTAATTTCAAATTCAGTTTCAGAGAAGAGCAGTCTGAGCTAAATTCTAAGTTTGGGGGTGGTGCGTTGGAAACTGAGATCGATGCTGGTTAAATGCCACAGCATGTTAAATGTTTCCCCTGAAGCTGTTCACTTCAACTTCAAGCTGAGAGCTCTGAAGCGTGCAACTGAGAGGCAGAAGGACTACAATGCTGAAAGGATGACCACGCTCTACAATTACATGGTTGTCTAGGATGCGATGCTCCAGCGTTACTCGATTAGGTGTCTGACCTACCTTCCATCCTGCGGACCTCCTGGAATGTTGATGATGATCCGGATGCTTGATTCCATTGCTTGTTATTTCGAACCCCAAACACTCCTCTCTTTTTCATGAACTTTGATTTTTACTGTGCCGGATAATTTTACTCATTTCCTTTTGATGGGGATGTATTTGAATGTTGCCTGCGTGGATGTTTGTTTCTTTTGTGGTGGATGTTTGCTTTATTTGTGGATGTTTTTATTAATATCATTTTTTTTGTGTTTGGCTCGAGAATTGTTTGTGTTATCGTGCTGGATCTCATGCTCGATGATGAGAATGTCCCTCGCATTCTTAGCTTGTGGCCATGCTCATTTGCAACACGATACTCATCTCAAAATAATTCTGATGTTTTAGCTTGTTAAATTTCAAAGTGTTCAGTAATCCTCCTTGTTGGCATGTGTTCAGCATGTTTCGAAAAAAAAAAATCATGTTTCATCATAAATAAGTTTTTCAAGTTGATCATGCTTTCATATGCCTTGCTGAGGATTGTGAGAGCTTACCTTTGCATTGGATTCGTGTTTACCTTGAGGCGAAATTTTGTGGATTATTTCCTTTGGATATGATGAAGGCCATTTTTGTTTAATTCTAGCCTAGGTCTTTTGTGATCTCACTTAAATAACGTAATCCTTTGTTCCTATTTTGCGCCTTATTGCCTGTTTCTTTGATTTAACCTTTATTATAATTTCCTTTATATCGGTTCATTCTAAATAATTTTGCACCCTTATGAGCATTCTTAGGTACTTTTGCAACATTGAGGACAATGTTGGTTTTTAAGTTTGGGCGTCGGGGTGACCGTAAAAATAAGTGTTTATGACTTGTTATTGATAAAAAAAAAGAGAGAAAAAAAATCGAGTTATATTGCTCTAATAATAATAAAAAAAAGAAGGATTACGTGCTGAGAGATGCTACAGCATGCAAATAGCATTGTTATGTTCAGGGCATTGTATCCTTAGTTGAAAAAAAAAAAGAAGAAAAAAATAAAAAAAAAGCAAAGAAAAGAAAGGCAATAGAGGGCTTGAGAGGAATTTGTGAGGCACCACGCTGGTGAGATCTATGGATAAAAGATAGTTGTTTGTAGAAGTCTTGGGAATGCTCATTATTTAGTCACTTTATCCATATCATCCAACCTTGACCCTAGCCAATCATTACAAGCTGAAAAGTCCTTCTGATCCTTTGGATTTGAGAACACCATTAGTGGAGAGGTCTGCATGTAATCCATTGTGGAGAAAAGAAAAGTAGGCTTGATGATCATGATGGCTTGTGCAATTAAATGTGTGAGATTCTTGTTTAGCTTATTTCATGTTTGCTCTTTGAATAAGTCTCATGAGGGTTGGATTATATGAGCTGGAGGAATTTACTTGCTAAACCATTAAGAAGTATGATGAGATGATGAGTTGTTATGCTTATGGTGTGGTTATAGCTAATATTCTTCCATTTAATTGAGAGTTGAATGGGTTCCATGTTGAAAGCATAGAGCTTCTCTGAAGCATTGTTTTGTTGATTTTGTGTTATTTTGTTTACTCGAGGATGAGTAAAGGTTCAAGTTTGGGGGTGTGATAACTCTCTCATGAGAGTTATATTTATGCCTTTAAATTAATAAATTTGAGTCCTTTGAGTTTTGTTTAAGTCCAGTTTAGGTTTAAATAAGCATGTTTATGCATGATTGATGTTTAGAGGAATAGTTGTTGCAAATTAACTCTTTTGTGTCTAGTTTAGTATAAAATAATGCACGAAAAACATCAAGTATAAATTCCAAAAGAAAGTGAACAAGCCGAGTGAAGATGCTGAATGCATGCTACAGCATGAAGTCAGCATGGATACCAGAGTAGAGAGAGAAAGTCGGGGAGAGAGGAAAAAATAGCTCAAATGGGCCACCTGTTCACTGCTGACATGGACAATTTAATGCTGAGTTGAGCTGGGGGAACTAAAGCTGTTGACTAAGATGCCACATCACTGAGGGTCATTTATGGAAAATTGCATCTAATTTGGGAAACCTAAAAACCCTTTTTTGGAAGAGGAGCCACCTATAAAAAGGGGGAGAACACATTTTTGAGAGAAGGGGACAGTCTGGAGAAAGGAACGCAGCAGGGATGGAAGATAGCTGAGGGAGTGGAGTGTGGAGTGTGGAGCTCTCGGGAGAGAAGCTGCCAAATTCGCCTTCAATCTTGGCTAACTTCCTTTTATCTTTATTTCTAGTATTTAGATTTCTGTTCTAGAGAGATGTTGAGCTGTAATTGGAAGATTATGCCTCTCTTTCTGATTCTAGCTATGAGCTAAACTTGTTGACTTGGGTTGTTAACTTGCTATGCATTGATATTTCTATTTCTGCACTTTAATCGAGCTGAATCTTTGTTTAATCTTGGTGGTTTGATATGTTTATCTTGTTGTGCTTGATCACCATAGCTTAGATTTGATTTCTGGATTGATTCTGGAAAGGTTAATCTCAGGAGAGAGCCTTGATTGAAGCTTGAATCTAGAGCATAGGAATATGTCTAGATCTAGTTTGCTAAGTGGAACCCCGAGCTCTGGTTTTGCTAAATATTTGTTTGACTTACATAAGAATATGGTAATTAAGATGAATAGAGGCTCATCAGCTACTTTTCGAAAATTGAGCTGAGATAGCTGGGTTAGCAACTGAGATTCATGCTAGGTTAATGCTGCAGCATCTTTAGTAGCATAGTACTGTTAGCAACCTGAGTTATTTCTTATTCCCCTGTTTGCCAGTTTATTGCATTTAAATCTGATTTAGTTTCCTGTTAATCTCATTCTCCTGTTGATTACTGATTTAGATCTACAAACAAATATTGAGTTTATTTACTGCATGTTAATGTGTGCACGATTCTACACATAAGGCACTCCCTGTGGGATTCGACTCTAGATTACTCCTAGATATTACTTGATAGTGTACACTTGCACTAGTGTACACTCCCTGTGATGAGCATCGATATGTGTGAAATGTCTGACAAGTCGTAAAGACGTCAACATGGAACTCTCACTTGAAAGGATGTTCTATGCATAGGAATCTTTTGGATCCTAAATGCAGTGATACGGAGAACCGTAGCAGCACAAAGATTCTATTTTTGATAAGGGCATAGTTCGAGGAGAACTTCGACATGCCAGAGATTATTTCATGAGAATGTTGGACTGTAACAAAGTATTACCTCCAACTTGCTATCTATGTTATCCTATGAGAGGATATTGATACTGCTAAGTGTTAGTATGTTTACTTTCGCTGATGGCTATGACCAGAAGAGGTCGAGAGTGCCTCGATCGAGTGATAATATGAAATCACTAATTTTAGATGGTTGGGATCGAGTCCACTTGGGTTTACGAACCTATTGTTAAAGTTTGATTATGAGATTAGCTTGTGGGACCGGTATCACGGAGATGCTAAACCCTATTAACATGACGTAAGTGCACACATAAAGCCCTGGAGAAGCCGGTGCATTAATTGCTAAGAAATTTTAGCATGATTCATACAAATAATATGATATGTTATATTACATCGATTGGATAACCAGATTCCTCGTGATGGTTTTTATCGATTGAGAATGGTGCGATCATGAGATTCCCACCAAGCAAACTCTTTTTGAGGGATGTGCAGTAAGCGTGGATTGAAATTGTATCATGGAGTTCTTAACAAGATTATAAGTTGTTGTGTAACAACTAAATATGCGAAGGATTTCAGCTTGTTGTCTAACACTGAAATGCATATGAGGAGAGGGTGATGACTAGAACAAGGACAAGCCTAGTCGGTGGCATGAGGCCATTTCAGTTCACGATGCTCCCCATACGAGGAAGACATTTTGAAGATAGTTTTCGGGACAAAGTATGGTCACTAAGAGTTTGTGGTTAAGCCATTTGGACTCACGAATGCCCCAGCGGTATTCATGGACCTGATGAATAGGGTGTTCCACCCATGCCTAGACAAATTTTGTTTGGTATTCATCGATGACATACTTGTTTATTACAAGAGTGAGAATGGACGCGAGCATCACTTGAGAACAGTGCTACAAACGCTAAGGGATGCGAGGTTATATGATAAATTCAGCATGGGTGAATTCTGGCTAAAAGAAGTGACATTTTTGGGTCACATCGTGTCAGCAGAAAGAATCAAAGTGGATCCCGCTAAGACTAAGATGGTGACAGAGTGGATGTCGCCCACCACATCGAATGAAATCAGAAGTTTTCTTTGTTTAGCCGGGTACTACAGGAGGTTTATAGAAGGCTTCTCAAAGATAGTGAAGCCTATGACATGATTGCTGTAGAAAGGAACAAAGTTTGAATAGACTAAGGAATGCGAAGAAAGTTTCCAGAAGCTGAAGCAATGTCTGACGACTGCACCAGTTTTAGCGGTTCCCGAGTCAGACAAGAACTACGAAGTGTATACAGATGCATCCAAGAATGTTTTAGGCTGCGTATTAATGCAAGATGGCAAGGTGATAGCCTATGCATCGAGAAAGCTGAGACCGCATGAAATGAATTACCCAACTCATGATCTTGAGTTAGCCGCCGTAATTCACGCATTGAAGATTTGGAGACACCATCTTTATGGAGTCAAATGTGCCATATTCACAGACCATAAGAGCTTGAAGTACTTCTTCGAGCAAAAGAATCTGAATATAAGACAAAGATTATGGCTCGAGTTGGTCAATGATTATGATTTAACGATCAACTATCACCCCGGCAAGGCAAATTCAGTAGCTGACGCATTGAGCCGGAAAGGAGCAGCACAACTGGGAGGTTTGCTCACTAGAGAGAATGAGTTGATCAGTGATTTCAAAAGACTTCATCTTAAAGTTATTTTGCCATCGGAAAGAAGAAAATGTGACGTAGCTGCCTTATGTGTAATGCCAGATCTGAGGCAGAGAATTATCGAGGCACAGAGGAAGGATGACGAACTTGAAAAGTAACGTCAGAAGATCAGAATAAATGAAGCAGGGGATTATAGAGAGGCACCTGATAATGCACTGATGTACAGAGATAGAATCTATGTACCAAACAGTGAAGAATTGAGGAACGAGATTATGAGTGAAGCTTATTATACGCTTTATACCACCATCCCAGAAGTACGATAATGTACCAGGATTTAAAAGTCTACCTTTTGGTGGAATGGTATAAGGAGAAAGGTCGTGTTATATGTTAAAAATGCATGCTTGTCAGAAAGTAAAGGCATTACATTAGCAATCGTATGGAAATTGCAACCATTAAACATTTCTAAATGAAATGGGAGCATATCGCTATGAAATTTTCACCAGTTTACTGAGATTCCAGAAAGGGAATACGACGATATGGATTATTGTAATTCGTCTAATTAAAGAGCGCTTACTTCTTACCAATTTGAGCAACATGCGGCTCAGATGGATTGGCACAACTGTATGCAAGAGAGATAGTCCGGTTACATGGAGAACCTGCTATAACGTTTGATCGAGACTCCAAGTTCACATCCTAAATTTCAG
Source organism: Plectranthus barbatus (assembly GCA_026898455.1). Taxonomy (NCBI): domain Eukaryota; kingdom Viridiplantae; phylum Streptophyta; class Magnoliopsida; order Lamiales; family Lamiaceae; genus Plectranthus; species Plectranthus barbatus. The sequence goes on along the minus strand of JAPKLW010000111.1, from coordinate 535,266 downwards.
CACGACGTTTTGCCCACAGATTGATGTTCAATCTGAAATGACCATTCAAACCCTCGAAGACGAGTTACGGATAATTGTCTTGGATCGAGGAAGGAGCTGAGAGCTGATTTTGCCATTGATTGAGTTCGCTTATAACAACAGTTATCAGGCGTCAATTTGCATGGCTCCGTATGAAGCCTTATATGGAAAGAAATGTTGATCACCACTTTACAGGGATGAAGTGGGAAGAAAGAAGAGTATTTGAGCCCGATGCTATCAACGTGATGATCGAGGTCGTTCGCCAGTAATGAGAGAGAATCAAGAAAGCCCAAAGTAGGCAGAAGTCTTATGCCTACACAAGGAAGGTGGAACTACAGTTTGAAGTGGGAGACGAGGTATTCTTGAAAGTCTCAACTTCAAAAGAAATCATAAGATTCGGAGTCAGGAGTAAAACTACGACTGCGTTTCGTAGGACCCTATGAGATTTTGGAAAGAATAGGCTAAGTGGCTTATCATTTGGCTTTACGGCCAAGTATGGAAAACGCGTGTAACGTGTTCCACGTGTCGCAGTTGAGAAAGTATGCGTATGATCCAAAAGACGAGATTCGTCAGGAAAAGAGATCGCCTCGAGCTCAGATTTAAATTTCGAGGAAATATCTGAAGAAGTTTTGGATCGGAAAATTTGGAGTTGAGGAATAAGTCTATTCCGCTTGTAAAAGTCCGGTGGAATCACCACGGACGGGAAAGAGTGACGAGGAAACTACAAGATAAAATGAGGGATAAATACCCCGATTTATTTGAGACACCTAAGCAAATTTCGGGATGAATTTTTTGTGAGGTGGGGTGAATGTAATATCCAGGGTTTAAATTAAGCTAATTTAAGCTTAATTTTGTGAATAAATAAAGATTTATTTCACAATTTGAGGATTAATTGCAATTAAAATGGAAAACGACACCCGATGTCGGATACAAGTCCGTTTCATGCAAGCAATATGCCTATGGGTATGTTTTGAGAAACCCTAAGTGGCCATGCAACCACAATTTACGAAAGAGGTTCGAGTGCGACAAATTATTTTTCCTAGTGAAAATATGTCGCTATTAAATTAACAACTCGCACCCGGAAGATTCGTTTCTTATACCGAGCTAGGGTATACTTGAGAATAAAATATGGAAGGTTAGGAAATGATCGGAATGAGATTCTGAGGCCCGATGAATATTTTATGAATTATTATTTTTTGAGTTCCGGGCGATAAAATAATAATTCCAAAAATAGAGAAATTATATTTACGAGTTGGACTCGTTAATTGGAGCATTTTCGTGGAGTTCCATGTTTGTTTGGGACAATACATGTCAAATTAGAGATCCACGAAATTAAATTATTGGAGGGGAATACACGCGAATTAAACCGGAGATCACATAGCGCGACAATTCTTCGCGATGAAGAATTGCTACGCAAGCAGACAACAATCATGAGAATTGGTGGTGGATGGGCGGTGGAGTTAATGCAAATTTTTCATTTGATTTGTAAAATTATCAAAACAAGAAAAATAAATCGAAGCATTCATTTTCTCTCTCTCGCCACACCTTTTCGCACGCCACCATCGTCTGCCCTCCTTTCTTGCCTCCATCTGACTACCACACTGCACTGATTTCCATGAAACTGAGTTTTATCAAAAGCCCGTGCTACAAGGAAAATACGGAGCTTGGAATCACTCCAATCCGTGGAGAAACGAGTGAGATACCGGCCCAATTTTAGGCCCCGCCGGTAAGCGGGGATTCCGACTTTTAAATTCCGTAACTTTGCTAAATAGTAATGGAATAGTGTTTTGACTTCATATTCGTGTTCCTTATATTTTTAGGAGCATTTTGGTACCAAGATCCGACCACCCCATTGCCGAAATGCCGCCGCCGAAGCTTGAAACACCATTTTTGCCAGTGAGCATCTCTTTCAGTTTTTGGCAAGTTTTTCGTTTTCTGGCTAGTTTGATCACATGTTTAGACTTCTGACTTGATTTTGAGCATGTTGGGTTGTGTGGGAGGGGTCAAAAGTCGCCGGAACGTGGCCGGCAGAGCTCGCGCATCTCGCACGAGCTGCTGCTATTTTTCCGTCGACTTACAGGTCAACGCCAGCGTCGCTTGACATCACCGACGTCGGTCGACGCATCCACGTCGACCGATGTGGCAGTCGACGATTGACGTGGCCGGCGACGGTCGCTGACCGACCCCGGCTGTGAAATTTCTTTTTCTGGGAAAGACACGTTCGGCGACCCAAAACACAAACGGTGGTCGCCGTCCTTTCAGCCTGGGTTGCCGTTCTTGTGCAGGTTTGGGAAAATGTGATTTTTGTCCGTTTTTGATCCGATTTGTCTTGTCTTCGTTGCTTAAGCTAATATATGGATTATGAAGCATGTTATGAGCATGATTATGCACTTGTTTGGGATATTGGATGTCAAATTTTGATTAATGCAAAGTTAGTTGCATGCTTTGCCGTTTAATTTTTAAAAGTGCTTTAATCGAGTTGATTTGTTAACCGTGGATTGGTTAACATGTATGCTTGATTTTGAATAACTCCTATGCATGCCTCTAGGTACGAGGATACATATCAAACTGTTGGGTAGTGTCAGTTCAGTTTGTCAGTCATAGATCCTGATCATCGTCAAACAATGTCAGCTAGGGTTGATTGTTTATGATTAGGCGATCCATCCTAATTCGTGTATGTTTTACTGTGTTCGTATGTGAAGGAAACACAGGATAATTTTGCGACAGCTCAACCACATCTAACGTGATCATCTTATTCTGTAAGTAATTAAGGTTGGGACTATTTTCTGTAAAAATAAAATGCCTTTTCGAGCTGTGAGCTCAGTTTTCCAAAATGCATGAAAATGTTTTGTTTTAAATTGAATGTCTATGCAAAAATGTTTTGTGTTATCATATCTGCCCTCAGGTTGACTGTAGTCAATAGGAAGATTGGTTACTTGAGAACAGAACTAGGATATCGTGGAAATCCTGAGCAAGTCTCAATAACCCTGAGGATATTGATTCTCCTAAGTATTAGAGCTCGGCTCGGACAAGATAACCCATAAGTCTTAGAGCTCGGCTCAGACATGACCACTCTTAATTCTTAGAGCTCGGCTCGGATATGACTTTTCTTAGAGCTCGGCTCGGACATGATCACGCATAAGTCTAAGAGCTCGGCTCAGACCTGGTCATTCTTTAGTCCTTGAGCCCTGCTCGGATATCTTAAATCGATCGAGTCTCAATGGGAAATTCTGAGACTAGTGCACTTGATGATAGTAGGTCGAGTGGATTATGCCATTCCCAGCTGTTCATCGTGACTTGGAAGTGGGCCAAATTTTGATCGAACGATGTTCGTTTTGAATGAAAGTTGATTGAAAACATTTTCAAAGAACTTGGCATGTTTGCCAGTATTCTGTTGATTGGTTGCTTAGCATAGCGATGAAGCTAGGCTTTCGCTATTACTTTTACCTATTTTTGAATGATTTGTCTAGTATGCGAGAAGGGGAAGTACTCGCATTTCATTTTACTGTTTTGGGCGAAAGAGCTGGGCTCTAGCCACGTTTTGTTTAACCTGATGAGGTTATTGACTATAGATGCATTTTGCATGATTTTGGTACCAGTGAGGTGGCCTTGTGAAATTATGATTTCAAAATGTGGATTTTGAAATATTTTTGGCAAGCAGTGTAATTGATATGTTTTATTGCTCTAAGATGTGTTAGATTGTGTGTTGAGCTGATTAAAATCCATTTTGAGATTGTATGCTAACCTTGGAGGTTAGATTAGGATGGATCAGGTAAATGACTGACTAAGTTTTCGACTTTGAAAACTTGTACCGTTGTGAACTATTTCAGTGACTTCTGGTTTCTGATTGATTTGATTCTGGTTTGGTATTGTCGTAAGTGACATGAAACGACACCCACAGTCTTGGTTGAATCTTGAAGCATCTGGGTTATGTGTAGACTGGTAATATAAGTCTGTTTTGAGTGTAAGTGGTGTGTGGATCACTACTCACAGGCATGAGAATGAATTGTGCATGAAATGCACCGATTTTGATTTTGTTATTAGCATACGATTGAGTTATACTATATCGATTATGTGTTGCCTTGATTAAGCTTCTTAAGACTTAAAGGTACGCCATTGTTTTGTGTAGCACTAAATACGAAGTGCTTGGAAATGATTATGATTCTGTGAAGTGGTAATGCGAAGCATTACTTGGCGAGAATTTGTTACTGTTATGACAAGTCATGCTCCGTTCGCGAGAGCATAGGCGAACTGAATTAGTAGAGTCACTACTAGTCGAGTATTGTAGATGATCGATTGTAAATTCCATCATACCTGATCGGGCGAGAACTTGAAATAGAGCTAGTAATGTGTTGATTGAATAGAAATGAACAAATCTATGGATATTGTTGAGCTGAGTGTATCCCAGAGAATAAGTTTTCAAATGAACTTCCAATCTGGTTCGGGAAAACCTGAAAGATTGAGAAATATTTTGGGATAGTGTTAGTTTCGAAGTTTCACTATTGCCTAGAGGCACCTATGAATTGATGTGATGAGCATCGATATGTGCAAAATGTCTGACAAGTCGTAAAGAAGTCAACAGGGAACTCTCACTTGAAAGGATGTTCTATGCATAGGAATCTTTTGGATCCTAAATGCAGTGCGACGGAGAACCGTAGCGGCACTGAGATTCAATTTTTGATATGGGCATAGTTCGAGGAGAACTTCGACATGCCAGGGATTATTTCATGAGAATGTTGGACTGTTACGAAGTATTACCTCCAACTTGCTATCTATGTTATCCTATGAGAGGATATTGATACTGCTAAGTGTTAGTATGTTTACTTTTGCTGATGGCTATGACCAGAAGAGGTCGAGAGTGCCTCGATCGAGTGATAATATGAAATCACTAATTTTGGATGGTTGGGATCGAGTCCACTTGGGTTTACGAACCCATTGCTAAAGTTTGATTACGAGATTAGCTTGTGGGACCGGTATCACGGAGATGCTAAACCCTATTAACATGACGTAAGTGCACGCGTAAAGCCTTGGAGAAGTAGGTGCATTAACTGCTAAGAAATTTTAGCATGATTCATACAGATAATATGATAAGTTATATTGCACCGATTGGATAACCAGATTCCTCGTGATGGTTTTTATCGATCGAGAATGGTGCGATCGTGAGATGCCCACCAAGCAAACTCTTTTTGAGGGATTGGCAGTAAGCGTGGATTGAAATTGTATCATGGAGTTCTTAACAAGATTATAAGTTGTTGTGTAACAACTAAATATGCGAAGGATTTCAGCTTGTTGTCTAACACTGGAATGCATATGAGGAGAGGGCGATGACTAGAACAAGGACAAGCCTAGTCGGTGGCATGAGGCCATTTCAGTTCACGATGCTGCCCATACAAGGAAGACATTTTGAAGACAGTTTTCGGGACAAAGTATGGTCACTAAGAGTTCGTGGTTATGCCATTTGGACTCACGAATGCCCCAGCGGTATTCATGGACCTGATGAATAGGGTGTTCCACCCATGCCTAGACAAATTTTGTTTGGTATTCATCGATGACATACTTGTTTATTCCAAGAGTGAGAATGGACGCGAGCATCACTTGAGAACAGTGCTACAAATGCTAAGGGATGAGAGGTTATATGCCAAATTCAGCAAGTGTGAATTCTGGCTAAAAGAAGTGACATTTTTGGGTCACATCGAGTCAGCAAAAGGAATCAAAATGGATCCCGCTAAGACTCAGAAGGTGACAGAGTGAAAGTCGCCCACCACACCGAATGAAATCAGAAGTTTTCTCGGTTTAGCCGGGTACTACAGGAGGTTTATAGAAGGCTTCTCGAAGATAGTGAAGGCTATGAAATGATTGCTGCAGAAAGGAACAAAGTTTGAATAGACTAAGGAATGCGAAGAAAGTTTCCAGAAGCTGAAGCAATGTCTGACGACTGCACCAGTTTTAGCGGTTCCCGAGTTAGACAAGAACTACGAAGTGTATACAGATGCATCCAAGAATGGATTAGGCTGCATATTAATGCAAGATGGCAAGGTGATAGCCTATGCATCGAGACAGCTGAGACCGCATGAAATGAATTACCCAACTCACGATCTTGAGTTAGCCGTCGTAATTCACGCATTGAAGATTTGGAGACACCATCTTTATAGAGTCAAATGTGCCATATTCACAGACCATAAGATCTGGAAGTACTTCTTCGAGCAAAAGAATCTGAATATGAGACAAAGAATATGGCTCGAGTTGGTCAACGATTATGATTTAACGATCAACTATCACCCCGGCAAGGCAAATTCAGTAGCTGCCGCATTGAGCCAGAAAGGAGCAGCACAACTGGGATGTTTGCTCACTAGAGAGAATGAGTTGATCTGGGATTTCGAAAGACTTCATCTTAAAGTTATTTTGCCATTGAAAAGAAGAAAATGTGACGTAGCTGCCTTATGTGTAATGCCAGATCTGAGGCAGAGAATTATCGAGGCACATAGGAAGGATGACGAACTTGAAAAGTTACGTCAGAAGATCAAAATGAAAGAAGCAGGGGATTATAGAGAGGCACCTGATAATGCAATGATGTACAGAGATAAAATCTATGTACCAAACAGTGAAGAATTGAGGAACGAGATTATGAGTGAAGCTTATGATACGCCTTATACCACCATCCCGGAAGTACGATAATGTACCAGGATTTAAAAGTCTACCTTTTGGTATAATGGTATAAAGAGAAAGGTCGTATTATATGTTAAAAATTCATGCTTGTCAGAAAGTAAAGGCATTACATTAGCAATCGTACGGAAATTGCAACCGTTAAACATTTCTAAATGAAATGGGAGCATATCGCTATGAAATTTTCACCAGTTTACTGAGATTCCAGAAAGGGAATACGACTATATGGATTATTGTAAATCGTTTAATTAAAGAGCGTTTACTTCTTACCAATTTGAGCAACATGTGTCTCAGATAGATTGGCACAACTGTATGCAAGAGAGATAGTCCGGTTACATGGAGCACCTGTGGCTATAACGTTTGATCGAGACTCCAAGTTCACGTCCTAAATTTCAGCACGACGTTTCGCCCACAGATTGATGGTCAATCTGAAATGACCATTCAAACCCTTGAAGAAGAGTTACGGATAATTGTCTTGGATCTAGGAAGGAGCTGAGAGCTGATTTTGCCATTGATTGAGTTTGCTTATAACAACAGTTATCAAGCGTCAATTTGCATGGCTCCGTATGAAGCCTTATATGGAAAGAAATGTTGATCACCACTTTACTAGGATGAAGTGGGAAGAAATAAGAGTATTTGAGCCTGATGCTATCAGCGAGATGATCAAGGTCGTTCGCCAGTTATGAGAGAGAATCTAGAAAGCCCAAAGTAGGCAGAAGTCTTATGCCGACACAACGAAGGTGGAACTACAGTTTGAAGTGGGAGACGAGGTATTCTTGAAAGTCTAAACTTCAAAAGAAATCATAAGATTCGGAGTCAGGAGTAAAACTACGACTGCGTTTCGTAGGACCCTATGAGATTTTGGAAAGAATAGGCCTAGTGGCTTATCATTTGGCTTTACGGCCAAGTATGGGAAACGTGCGTAACGTGTTCCACGTGTCGCAGTTTAGAAAGTATGCATATGATCATTAAGACGAGATTCGTCAGGAAAAGAGATCGCCTCGAGCTCAGATTTAAATTTCGAGGAAATATCTGAAGTAGTTTTGGATCGGAAAATTTGGAGTTGAGGAATAAGTCTATTCCGCTTGTAAAAATCCGGTGGAATCACCACGGACGGGAAAGAGCGACGAGGAAACTACAAGATAAAACAAGGGATAAATACCCCGAGTTATTTGAGACACCTTAGCAAATTTCGGGATGAAATTTTTGTGAGGTGGGGTGAATGTAATATCCCAGGTTTAAATTAAGCTAATTTAAGCTTAATTTTGTGAATAAATAAAGATTTATTTCACAATTTGAGGATTAATTGCAATTAAAACGGAAAACGACACCCGATGTCGGATACAAGTCCATTTCATGCAAGCAATATGCCTATGGGTATGTTTTGAGAAACCTTAAGTGGCCATGCAACCACAATTTACGAAAGAGGTTCGAGTGCGACAAATTATTTTTCCTAGTGAAAATATGTCGCAATTAAATTAACAACTCGCAGCCTGAATTCGTTTCTTATACCGAGCTAGGGTATGCTTGAGAATAAAATATGGAAGGTTAGGAAATGATCGGAATGAGACTCCAAGGCCCGATGAATATTTTATGAATTATTGAATTTTCGAGTTCCGGGCGAAAAAATAATAATTCCAAAAATAGAGAAATTATATTAACGAGTTGGACTCGTTAATTGGAGCATTTCCATGGTGTTCCATGTTTGTTTGGGACAATGCATGTCAAATTAGAGATCCACAAAATTAAATTATTGGAGGGGAATACACGCGAATTAAACCGGAGATCACATAGCGCGACAATTCTTCGCGATAAAGAATTGCCAGGCAAGGAGACAACAATCATGAGAATTGGAGGTGGATGGGCGGTGGAGTTAATGCAAATTTTGCATTTGATTTGTAAAATTATCAAAACAAGAAAAATAAATCGAAGCATTCATTTTCTCTCTCTCGCCACACCATTTCGCACGCCACCATCGTCTGCCCTCCTTTCTTACCTCCGTCCGACTACCACACCGCACCGATTTCCATGAAACTGAGTTTTATCAAAAGCCCGTGCTACAAGGAAAACACAGAGCTTGGAATCACTCCAATCCGTGGAGAAACGAGTGAGATATCAGCCCAATTTTAGGCCCCGCCGGTATGCGGTGATTCCGACTTTTAAATTCCGTAACTTTGCCGAACGGTAATGGAATCTTGTTTTGACTTCATATTCATGTTCCTTATATTTTTAGGAGCATTTTGGTACCAAGATCCGACCACCCCCATTGCCGGAACGCCGCCGCCGAAGCTTGAAACACCATTTTTACCGTTGAGCATCTCTTCCAGTTTCTGGCAAGTTTTTTTGTTTTCTGGCTAGTTTGATCACATGTTTAGACTTCTGACTTGTTTTTGAGCATGTTGGGTTGTATGGGAGGGGTCGGAAGTCGCCGGAATGTGGCCGGCGGAGCTCGCGCATCTCGCGCGAGCTCCTGCTATTTTTCCATCGACTTACAGGTCGACGCTATCGTCGCTTGACGTCACTGGCGTTGATCGACGCATCCACGTCGACCGACATGGCCGTCGACGGTCGATGCGGCCGGCATCGGTCGCTGACCTATGTCGGCTATGAAATTTCTTTTTCTGGGAAAGACACGTTCGGCGACCCAAAACAGAGACGGCGGTCGCCGTCCTTGCAGCCTGGGTCGCCGTTCTTGTGCAGGTTTGGGAAAATGTGATTTTTCGTCCGTTTTTGATCTGATTCATCTTGTCTTCGATGCTTAAGCTTATATATGGATTATGAAGCATGTTATGAGCATGATTATGCACTTGTTTGGGATATTGGATGTCAAATTTTGATTAATGCAAAGTTAGTTGCATGCTTAGCCGTTTAATTTTTAAACGTGCTTTAATCGAGTTGATATTTTAACCGTGGATTGGTTAACATGTATGTTTGAGTTTGAATAACTCCCATGCATGCCTCGAGGTACGAGGATACATATCAAACTATTGGGTAGTGTCAGTTCAGTTTGTCAGTCATAGATCCTGATCATCGTCAAACAATGTCAACTAGGGCTGATTGTTTATGATTAGGCGATCCATCCTAATTTGTGTATGTTTTACTGTGTTGGTATGTGAAGGAAACACAGGATAATTTTGCGACAGCTCAACCACATCTAACGTGATCATCTTATTCTGTAAGCAATAAAGGTGGGGACTATTTTTATTAAAAACAAAATGCCTTTTCGAGCTGTGAGCTCAGTTTTCCAAAATGCATGAAAATATTTTGTTTTAAATTGAATGTCTATGCAAAAATGATTTGTGTTATCATATCTGCCCTCTTGTTGACTGTAGTCAACAAGGAGATTGGTTACTTGAGAACAGAACCAGGATTTCATGGAAATCCTGAGCAAGTCTCAATAACCCTGAGGATATTGATTCTCCTAAGTATTAGAGCTCGACTCGGACAAGATAACTCATAAGTCTTAGAGCTCGGCTCAGACATGACCACTCTTAATTCCTAGAGCTCGGCTCGGATATGACCTTTCTTAGAGCTCGGCTCGGACATGATCACGCATAAGTCTTAGAGCTCGGCTCAGACCTGGTCATTCTTTATTCCTTGAGCCCGGCTCGGATATCTTAAATCGATCGAGTCTCAATGGGAAATTCTGAGACTAGTGCACTTGATGACAGTGGGTCAAATGGATTATGCCATTCCCTGCTGTTCATCGTGACTTGGAAGTGGGCTAACTTCCAGTCACACAACGGTAAACAGATATGATGCATGTTGAGTGAATCTGCATGCAGTGTGATGAAAATGTTTTGGATAAACACGGTAAATATTTTCTTAAAACCCCGTGGCTTATATGTGTGTGGCATAGCTTTCATATTTACAAATGTATATTTTCGGGCATTGTCTCCACGGGGTACGTTTGTACTCAGCCCCTCGCATTATTTCTAAAATGCGCAGGTTAGCAGCGAGGATGGATATGCGGCGGTGTAAAGACAAGCAATCAGAGAGAAAGAACAGATCCTGAGATATGCATCTTCATATGCATATCTACATCACGTAACACTTCGCTGCACTGCACCTCTGACATTTCCGTTCCTTCCCTTGTTTTGTATAAGTTTGAGATACCAAAACTGTTTTGCATATATTTTGTTGCACAACGAACTTTTCGTTGTTGCATCCTTTTATGAAAATGGGTTTTGATTTATGTTTTGCAAATTCTTACACTTGTTATTCAATAAAAGTCTTCCGCTGTTTCGAAAATGTTTTAAAGATATACCATACCACTGTAGCGCGCCCCAATGTTCGGGAAGGCTAGTTGGGGGCGTTACAAATTTATTGCTTCCTATTAATTGGTATGTTGCTTAATATGTCATATTTTACTGCTTTATTTGTTTTATAGGTTTTACCTTATTGCTTACTAGTTAATAATTTTTTGCTTAATATGTCATACTTTATTGCTATTTTCTATGGAAAGGCTACCCCGAAGGATGTATTTGTTTTGCCGCCTAAGCACGTAAAGGCAAAAATAGTGGAAGTAGGTTGAAGTCAAGGAAGGAAAAGACTATTCTACACACACAAAAAAAAGGTGGAAGGTGTAGCAGATGCAAGCAGATGAGGAAATATGATGCTAGGAATTGTAATGCAATATTAGATGAACAAACACAGATTTGAAATTTTTTTTTTGTGTTGTTCAAGTTCATTCGATGTGTAAACATTTTAACTATAGTTTTTTCTTTTTAACATTTTTGTTAATGATGTTGTTTAAAATTTGATAGTTTATAGCTTGGTGGTTTTCTACTTGGTTGAATATATTTATTTTTGTACGTACTATACTTCATTTTTCGTTAAGGAACATGGCTTGGTACGTACATTTTATTGCTTGATCTGCACAACATTTTCAGTACTTATTCGAAAATGAGAACTTATAGTGCTTGCTTTATATCCTTTGTTTTATAGCTTGGGGCTCAATAGTTTTTAGCTTCATAAATTCATTTATATATGTTTATTGATTTTCATTTTTAAACGAATATATTAAAAACATTTTCTTACGTATCATAGTTGTATTGATTTATAATGATTTAGAAATTATTTATTATTCCAATTATTTATTTTTTGAAATGTGCTATTTTATAGCTTGTTGTTTTCAATTATGTCGTTGTATATATTAATTAAAGTGATTAAATATTTAATTTTTGGTTGCTTGTTTTGTACCACACTATATTGCTTTTTATTAAATAATTAATTGCTTGATACAATCATTTATATTCATTTGACATGTTCACTTATTTATAAGCTCTTATAGATTAACAACAATCAAATTAAATCACAGCGTGCATAAAGGGGCATATTATCAGTGTTATTGTTGCACATATTAATATACATAATTAAATTTTAAATTTTCTTGTTGATTGTTATGCACCATTATGTTGCTTTATATTAAATAGATTATTGCTAGATAGAATCATTTATATTTATTTTACACCTTTATTTAATTATAGGATCAAATTTATTAACAACCAAAAAAAAAAAAAACAACTGTAAAGACTTTTACTAACAAGGCACACATTTCTCATATTGTGATACAGAGCATGTATTTAATATTTTATTTGTTTGTTGCTTATTACTTACAATTGTGTAGCTTTATATCGTGTAGTGTATTGCTTTATAAAAAAAATCACTTTTAATTAATTCAACACATTTTTAACAGGTACAAACATGTTAACAATAAACAACATATAAATGTAAACAAATTTCACAAAAACATATATATTAGCCAACACTAAATAGCATAAAAAAGAGGGGTTCAAAAACAACTACATGAATATTCATGTGAGAGATCATCAAAATGAATAATCATATGTATTGACATTCATGGACAACGAAAGATGGGTAGAGAAATTTTTATTC
>JAPKLW010000111.1:473930-522677 GCA_026898455.1 Plectranthus barbatus | reverse complement strand
TCCTCAGCCGCTCGTTCGTCCTCTTCATGCATCCATACAGCAGCATCTTGTATCTCATATATCACCATGGTCAACAATATGTCATTATAATATGATCAATATCTAAGTCCCAATTTTTCGATAGGTACTTGAAATGTTGTGCATCATCATCATCTTTGATTCGTTGTGCCTCCAAATTGATATCACAATGTAGAATCCTGCTTGCATATTTAATCCTGAGATAGGATAGAGCCTTCTTGCATCTATTTTTTCAGTCCACTGTCCCACTTATCTTGGCTTTCATCCATAATAAATTCTAATTACAATAATAAATAATTAAGAGAAAAAGATTTTTAAAATTAAAGCTGAATGTTAAAGCAATATAAAATGGCATGCTAAGCAATAAAATCACAAATATTAAGCAATAACAAAAATATGTCCCAGTAAGATATTCCGTACAGACTTTTAGACGTTCAAGCTATCATAAATAATATACCAAGCTATAAATCAATATATCAAGCAATTAAATATAAATAAAAAATTTAATATTCGAAAAATCAAACATGTTCCAAAAAAAATTGACACAAATAAATATAATATAACATAAATCCATGTATCAAGCAATAAACTATTTTGTATCAAGTCGTAAAATATCACATATCAAACAATTAATTCATGAAGTGTTAAATGGTTTTTCCTAAAATCCACATATTAATAAACTTGAGGGTATTAAGCTAATTATTGCAAATACCAACAAAAGAAGAAACTACAACATGTCTGCAAGAAAATAAAGAATACCCCCACCCCCAAAAAATTGACGTCATAATAACTCAAAACAAAATCTTTTAATAACTTTAATGTATAAAAAAACATAATAATTTATTTTTTAAAAAACCTAAAAATCAATAATATAAACTTATCAAGCAATAAACTACAACAGAGTAAACAATACATTACAACGTACTAAGCAATAAAGTTCAGTGTTTTACTCAAAAAACCAAGCCATTTAAACAACCTAAATCATTATAATATAGCATTACAACCTATAAACTACAACATGTCTGGCGAGAAAACAAAAAATACCCCAAAAAATGGCGTGATTAATTTAACGTATAAAACAACCTAACACTTTAAAAACTGGCGGCGCAGGAAGTGATGGCGGCGTAGCAAGCAACGATGCGGCGCTGGTGGCGATGGCGTCCCAGGAATTGACGGTGGCATACGAAGCAACGACGGCACAGGAAGGAAGCGACCCGGTGATTTAATTGTCGAAGTTGCTGTAGGAGAAACGTGGAGACGAAGATTTCCAATGGAGTAATACACGATTCCAATGGCAATTACGATAATTTGAAATATATAAAATATTGTAGATATCTATGAATCTTGGAAGATATTGTATATACGTTAATTGACAAAAATATCCTTTTCTAAAATAAAAAAAACAAGTCGTCGGATCTAAACTAAAAATATAACTTATTATCAGCCATTGATTTAGGAAAAATGGGTGGTTTGATATTATTCTTATTTCTAATCTAAGGGATTTTCTTATGAGATCTGAACCCTATATATATATATATAAAATAATTTGAAAATAAATGAATAAAGTAAAATAATAATAATAATAATTAAAATAATAATAATCAAAAAAAGAAGAGAAAATAAAGATAAAATGGGGAGGGTATGTCGTCACACACACAATTCCATATCTCTCTCTATTCTCTAAGATTTATCCCTCTCCTAATCTCGTCTCTCTGTTTCACGTCTCTGCGCTCTCTCTCTCATCTTGTCAATATAATTGCAAGGTATTTTATTTAATCTTATGGCGTACGTGTTATTTCTTTGTTTTGTTTGCTATTTTGTTTGATTTCCTTATTCCATGAGTTGTGATGATGAATAATTAGGGCAAATCTTATTGGAGTGTACCTTGGTGTTGTATGCTTGGTGTTCTTTGAGGATTTGGTGTACAAGAAAACCAAATTTGTTTATATTTTGAGTATTTTCGCAGAAAACAGGGCTTTTGTTTAAGTCTAAAATCTGAAACTTTCGAATGGTTTTTTGGTGATGATTTCTGAACGAAAATTCTAGGTGATTCTTTATCTTTCTTTTGACACCTAAATCATATCATTCGGAGTCGTGTGGAGGAAGTTATGGCATAATTTCTACAAGCTGCCAGTTTTCAAAATCTACTCTTGCTGCCTCTGTAAATCGCATTTTTGGACCTGTTGTCAAAATTGTGAATTTGCTATCTCTGTGAAAGTTGTAGATAATTGAGATAGGTTTCTAAAATGCTAAGAATCAATGGATTTGGAGTTGTTACTAGAAAGTTATGGTCACTTTACTGAAGGCTGCCATTTTTGGCGAAAATAAAAAAGATGTATTTGAAGAATTCAACTTCCATGACTTGTTGCTTGAAAATCTAATTGATGAAAGGCTAATGCTTATGTTAGAATTGAGTGCTTTGATGTTGTGGAGGTTAGGATTTATGATTTTTGTAAACTTAAATTTTTTAAAAATGAATATAATTATTCTATAAAGATCATAAAATGATTAGAATCTCTTAAGTTTTTATAGAAGAAATACTTAAGTTGAATCTGTTATGGTCTAGGTTTTTCTTTCAGTATTTATGTTGGATGATCTATGCCTTGGAATTCAATTTATACTTCTAACTCTTTAGAATATGGTACACGCGAACTTGCAAGTTTGGAACTGGCGAAATTGCAAGTTTGGAACTGGCGAACATGCAGGTTTGGTACTGACGAAATTGCAAGTTTGGAACTGGTGAATGTGCAAGTTTGGAACTGGCAAACTACTTGCTAATAACTTGCAAGCTTAGCTAGTGACAACAAGTTAATGCGATAGGTGCAGAGATGTGACAATAAAGCAGAGGTGAATAATACGACATAAATAATGGTACGATTATGTTGTATTAAGTTATAATTATTCGGAATACATAGGAACTATTAGATTTAATTATCATAATTCGAGAACTCTAGGGATTGGTTTATCCGTATGGGTAAACTAAAATGAGATTGATGGCTGAGACTATTATTTATAAACAAATTAAATAAGTTGAACTATAAGATTAGAGAACTCATGTCGTGATGAGCCGTTGAGGAACTAGATGATATGAGTAGAAGTTATCGATCGTGATTGATCATTATAAGTGTATTGATTACTTGATTCTTGAATGTTGAGCTTATTTATGCATTGTATGATTTATGTTTAAAGGAAATCGTGTTGGGCGAGGTTTTACTTCTGAGCAGCCGCCGCACTTCAAAATTCGTAAGAAATTAAGGTGGGCTTTTATTATATAAACATCCGAAAGCATGAAAATGTTTTCTTTTAAAAAATCAACAGTATGAAAAATGTTTTGTTTTAAAGTTATTGTTATGCCAAAAAAAATATTTTGTGGATCCTATCTGTACCTCTGAGCCAGACTAGTTGGCCAGAGAGTTGAGGCGTCAGTAAAATGCACCAAGGTTTTAAACCTTGAGGGTTTTGGCTGATTGCGAGCCAAGACGGATTTCCTTGAGCCGCAGTACCACGAGCTTAAACTCTGGTATGTCAGTACTGGTCGTTCGATTCCCCAGTCGATTTATTGTGGTGTGGATCAACCGTGGGTTGACACTCAGGGTTATAAGGATGGGTTGAAGTTAATCGGATCTCGATGCTGTGTGTTCTGAGATCAGTGCATTTTGATGACAGTGGGTTGAGTGGTTTGTGTTATTCCCAGCTGTACATCGTGTCTTGGAAGAAGGCCTGCTTCCAAGTCACAGAAGAAGGCCTGCTTCCAAGTCACACTTTAAAAACAAATAGTGACCATAGGTAAATTGAATTGTCACGTGACATGAAATGAAAATGTTTTGATAAGCGTGAGTGGATTTTTAAAGTAAAACCTCATGCTTTATCGGCTTAATGGCATAGCAATCTATATTTGTAATATTTTTGGGGACGTGTTCACTGGGTACACGTTGTACTCAGCCCCTGCATGTTATTTCTAAAACATGTAGGTTAAAGCTTGGAGCGTGGAGGTGGTAGCAGGAATGTGCGAGTAGTCCAAATAAGAGCTTGATCCTGAGATATGTATCTCCATATACATATCTCCACTATGCCAGTTTCGCTGCATTGAACCTCTGAAACTAAACTTCCCCATGTTTTGTATTAGCTTGAAATCTGTTGTTATTCGAACCAACACTAGATATTGACATATTGTATGAACTCGAACCCTATCACTACCTCTACAAATATCGTATTTTGCTTAATCTTATTCATAATTGTGTTTACTTGGTGAGAAACCTTGAGAGATAACCCGTCACGCTCTCATAAGCCGGGGAAGCTAAATGGGGGCGTGACAGAGTGGTATCAGAGCAGTGTTTATTCGCTCTGCATACAAGATTTCCTTTGATTCGGAATTCTAAGGTCTAAACTTAAAAATATGAGATATAAGCTCCAAATTCTCCTCCCTCTTGCTCAGCTCAGTCAGGTAAAGTTTTTAGATTGTAATGTTTGTTGTTTTATTTGTGGGATTCCACTCATTGTTATGTGATTAAATGTTTTGAATTGATTAATTAATTGAGCAATTGAATATTTGGTAGCGATGGAGCCCAACTCTCGCTAATGTGTTGCTTGATTTGAATTTTTTGTGTTGGTTGGATTATTTGAGGTGGTATAGCGATGGAGCTCAGCTCTCGCTGATCTGAATGTGGTTGTGATGGTGATTGTGTTGGTTGAGATGATTGAGGTTGTATAGCTATGAAAGCTTAGCTCTCGCTAGGGTGTTTGTGGTATCGATGATGGTTGGATTGGTTAAGCGGTGGAGCAAGACTCCCTCAATGACTTGACTTGATTGTGATTGATTTGATATTGTTGGAAATTTAAATCACTAATATATTTCAAATGATTAGTTTATGTGGAGTGATTTATTGATCTTGTGGTTTGATAGTCAAATTGTTTTGTGATATGATTTTGAACTTGTGATTTGGTCAGTTGAGTGGTTATGTGATTTTGTTCAAAATTGCATAAGTTGTGTTTATTTCCTTGATTTTGGGAAAGATTGTGTGCCATAGTCCTCGGACACTAGTGGAAGGTAAGTTTAGATAAGTAATTGTTTGTGTTATGTGGACTGACATGAGCTAAGTCGGGTAAGTAGTGAGTCAGATGTGTGAGGCCGCTGACTAGTAACCGCAGTTGATCGGAGATATATGAGTTGCTGAGTGTTGAATGTAAATGTGGATATTAGCGATATATGTACTACCATGATGACTCAACAAAGTCACAAGGAATGAGAGTGGCAGAGAATGAGAGCATTCGCCACATCATGTACTATTTATTCTGGATTGATACCAATTAGTTATATTGTTGTGGCAGAAAGGTCCATACCCTAATTCCCATCACGACCTATTTGAGTTCCTAGCTCATTACTGGCGTGAGTGGTAGATGGTGAACATGAGAAGTGTATCTAATTACGAGACCATGCGATGAGATTGATTAAATGGTTGCCGAATCTTGGAGATTTGGGCTAGAATTGAGGTCGGGATGTTTATTTAGACACTGGCATACATTTGCACTTCTAAGTGGTTTTCGCGCAATATTGTGTCAATAATGCATAGAGCTGTGGCACTATAATATTCTCCTAGTGATTCGTTTTAGCTAGTTATTGATTTCTATATTTTGCCTATTCTTTGGTGTGCTAGAGTCGCACTTGTGGTGCCTCCAGTTTTGGAATTCTTTGCTAATACTAGACATGCTGTTAAGCCTGGGTCAGTATAGCTGATAATCCATATTACATCATCAGCCTTGCAGATTTCACCATCTGTGAATTAGATTATGTCACTTGCATCTCATGTGTCATCACCTGAGTTCCTTGATATATGGTTCCACCCAGTATACATGTAGCTCAGTCGGTTGCATCTGACAGTGAGCCAGTGATTGTTCATGTGGTATGTACCTCCATCTATAGAGCTTAGCGAAAAAGTTATGAGAGGTTAGAAAATACCCTTTATAAGAGGACATGCAGAGATGGTACCTCTAGTGATGATAATGATGGTGACTATGATATGGAGTTTGAGCTAGAGGAACTGTTTACCTCTAGTAAGTCAAATGTAAGTGTGGTGATGATTTCATTGAAAAGAAAAATGATGAAAAAGGGGATCCTTCCGAGGTGAGAGTTATGGCATGTGGGGAGTAGGTGAGTAATATGTTGTTGTTTGTGATATTTTGTTTGTAAATGTAGATATGGATGCATATGTGTATTGTTGTTGAGATCTTGGCTAGATCAATGGATGCAAGAAGTGCCTTGATCAGTGACTAGACAGGGTTAGGTAATTTTTGGTAATGGAGGTGTTGGTCCCCGATCAGAGTAATTGTTAACGCAGCGAATATTAAATATCTTGCACTTATCTAGCTGAGGTCTCGACTCAGCAAGTTCTTATAAACTATGTGTTTAAGTTCGCAAATGACTTTGGTTTATTGCAGATTATACACCTATCACTTGAGGTGTTGGGTTTTAAATTAACAAGTAAGCAATGAAACAGTAAACAAATAATAACACAAAGGTTATAGTGGTTCGAATAAATGTTCTACGTCCACTCTACAGTCTGCAGACTGGAATTCACTAAGATTGAATACAACAGGTAGGACTTGATCTCTAACTGCAAGTAGCTCCTCTGTCAGGTCACAGCGCACCTTCAAGCACCCTTGATATTAATCTTCTCAACACTTCTCGTGGTGAGGACGCACCTCGCAGCCTCCTTGAATGCTGGATTAGGATTTTTATAGTTCTTCCTAGAACTTCTCTCCTTTGAGGCAGTTGCCTGTACTAGTCAATCTTGCAGATCAAGATGGCTGCTAAGTTCTTTCTTAGACAGAAAGAACTCCAAAGTAACCTCAGAAACGAGCTTCTATTACAACTCGATCAGAATCATCCTATACAGGACTTTTACAATTTCAACACATTTCTAAGTTGCTAGACACTAGATAGCTTAGCTTTGATGCACCAAAACCAATACAAATAAACAGATCAAAAGGGTACAATATTCCCAACAATTTCCCCCTTTTTGGTGCGATCAAAGCCCTAATTCTAACTTACTTATCATGGGAAAGAAGACTCCTGAGTTTACAAAATATATCTAGCAATCTAACTCAGTATGTCGACTCCCTTATACTCAGCAAATGCTCGAAAAAGGCCCCCCTCAAAATAAGAAGGGTATTGCTCGATAAAAGTTTAGCACAAGTGAATTGCTTAATAAAATGATGGAAATTCAGCAAGCCAATAAGCACAAGCACATTCACACATATGGTAGAGCAATACTAAATTCGAACACACACACAACTCAGCAGTCCACATGCAATTTTGCTGATTACACAAAATGTGTAAATTCAGCTTAAGCAAATAAGCAGAATTGGAGAATGAGATGTTGTCGTCAATCTGGGTAAGTTTCCATTAAAAATTTCAGCAACTGAGTACAGGAAACACAACCCAAATCAAAAACTTACAAATATTTGAAGGATAGGAAGAATTACTGCTTGGTTGTGGAGGAGTCAGAATCTGCATTCTTGGAGCTAGGAGAGCCAGTGGCCTTGGTCAGGTCGCTGATGGATTGAGCAGTGGTCTTCATGAATCTGTCCACCAAAGCATCTCTCTCTTCCCTCTTTATCCTCTCACGCTCCTATTTCTTTCTCCTTTCCTCCTTTTCTTGTTCTTCCTATTGCCTCCTGAACTCTTCCTCCTGCTTCCTTCTAGCTTCCAGGCGAATGAGTCTTTCTTCTTCTTCCTTACGCCTTTCAGCTTCCTCAGCCATTCTCCTATCTCCCCCCTCTTTGATCGCAGCAAAAAAGGTCCGAGGAGAAGGAGACAAAATCTTCTTTCAGAGACGAGCGAAGTTCTTCTTTAGCTTTTCCAACCTTTGCCTCCACCTTAACTTCGACCTTCGCCTCTACGACAACATCGATATACATCTGGATATCCCTATGAAATGAGTTTGAGCTCAAGGGCTCAATAGTTATGACCGAGGATCCCTCAGTTGTCATTATTTGGCCGGAAGTGGACGGAATTTCTGTAGACTCGGCTATCTCCTGAGATTGTTCAGCATTTTGTTTAGCAGATTCTTCCTCTATAGGCTCAGATTTGTCAGCAGCTTGATCAGCTTAAGCATTTGCAGTGGTAGATTCAGGCCTGGGCTCATATATGACCATGAGTGTAAGAAGGCAAGCAAAAGTATTCAGCAGTCGGGCTCGAAATTCTACCATCTTGCGCTCCTCCTCCGCTTTCTTCTTATCAGCTTTCTCTTTAGCCAACCTGGCCAGCAACTCAGCAGCTGCAACAGCCTACTTCCTTGTCGCAGGAGACCTTAGCACAATGACAGATGAAGAAGATCTAGCAACCAGTGCATATTCAGATGCAGGCAATGATTGGTCTCTAGTTACAGCCCGGTGCTCCTTAAGCTTCCTTAGCCTGGCCACGACATGCTTCTCGGTATATTGCCTCTTGGATGTCTGATCCATCCAGTCATCGGCCTAATCCTCCTCACTTCTCCAGTAGTTCAGACCCATGCAAGCCATCATAATAGCTCGATCCACGTAATGTAGCTCATGGGTGGCAAAATCGAAGATTCTCCACCTCTGGAATTCAGTCTTCAGAAAATCAAGCTCAGCAGTATCACCTGAGAATTCTGCAGCATAAGTAGACTCAAATTCCTCGGCCAACTGAGCATTAATGAATGTACAGATATCCCTTGCCCATGGAAACAGATCTGCATTCTCCTCATCGCGTACAGTCACTAGTGGACACCATTGGGCAATGCGTTTAGCCCAAAATCTGCTGTGTGGTGGTCCATCCAGTGGTACTCACAATTTATTTGCACCCAAGGCCGACTCTCCTTCAGCAACCGCCAAAGCTCCCTTAGAAGCTTCTGAATTTCCGATCATCTCGACTTCCTCCCCATCACTTGGAGTAGAATCAAATGAAATGCCAGAACCTTCGGGGGAGGAAGGAGCAGTTGCACGCCTCTGCCATAGAAAGTCTATGGTCTCTTTCAGCAGTGATGAAGAATCAACAGTTGTGGCCCATCCTGGGACTTTGGCTGGATCAAGTCCTAGTGCCCGAAGATATTTCTCATTTCTCTCATACACCTCCTTCTTCAAATCACTCGCCAGTTTTTCCGGGGTGGTCGCCCATTGTTGAGATGCAGCAGTAATCCCCAAATTTTGTCCGGTGCTTGCCAAGGTAGCCTGTAGATCCGCAGACATGACAATACCAAGAACATTAGCAAAGATGCACTTAAGAATATACCGATCATATGCTTCATTTGATTTGGCTTTAGGTTCAACAATTTTGACATCTGCTGCCTTCTCTGCATCCTTTGACTCAGCATCTTTCTTTTCAACATCTCCTGCGTCTACTGGCTTCTCACTTTGTTGTGCAGCACTGCTTTCTCCTTGCACAACAGTCTGCTTGCTCACATCTTCAGCATTCGCAGCATCCTCAGCATCCTTCTTCTCAAGGTCAGCATCCCCTTGCGCTGCTGCCTTGTCTGCTCCTTCAGAATCAACGGCATTCTAGCCTTCTTCCTGTAAAATGTTCTTTTCAACCAAAATTTCAACAATGCGGTCTCCACCTTGCACGACCGGCTGTTTGTCAGCAACTACATTTTTCTCAACAACACTGCTTCCTCCTTGCGTAGCAGCCTGTTCTTTAGCAATTTCATCAGCACCAGCTCCACCACTTCCCCCTTGCCCAGTGGTGGACTGTTGAGGAGCTTGATTCCCTTCTCCTTGCGTAGGAGTCGGTCCTTGAATTACAACCCCTCATTTTCCAATAGTTGGTACATCAGCAAGGTCATTAAAAACTCCAAAGGATAGCATTTTATGGAACTCCTTGTCTGGAACAGCATCTGGGTGTTGGACAACTTGTTCTTCAACCACCTTTCTCTTACCCTTATCGGCTTTTGCTTCCTCAGCAGCTTGCTTAGCAGAAGCCTCAGTATTAGCAGCAGATTTCTCAGCAGCTTTTGCCTTCTCAGCTAACTCCTATTTCCTTTTCTCAGCATGTTGTTCAGCAGCTGCCTTAACCTGTTCAAAGTTTGCGTCCCTCTGTTGTAAGGTGATTTCCAGCATCTTCTTCTTAAATTTGTTCTCCTCCTGCTGCTTCTTCATTTCTTTTTCTTACTGGGCTTTCTTCCTAGCTTCTTGTTCGCCCTATGTGAACAACCTTCACTTTGTTTTCTTTGAAGCTGTACCCACAGGAGTGTCTTGTGGCTTTGAGACCACATCAGGGATTGGGATGGTTGTATTAACAACAGGCATGTGGATCTGAACGGTCGATCCTAAGAAAGGATCACTCCTGCCCTTCTGCTGTGCTTCCCCCTCAGCAACAACTACCTTCTGTTTCTTCCTCTGCTGGGGGTTAGCTGGAGTCCTTTTCTTCTTTGGAAGTGGCTTCACCACTGGATATAACTTGGTAAGATCTGGCAGGCTCTCCATTTCGTTGAACAAGGCTTCTGTCTCAGCCTTCTTTCTTGCTTCTTCAATTTCTTCCTCGGTCAGCAAAATAGCTGTTTCTGGAATAAACTCGCCTTCATCATGTTCTTCTTTGTCAGAAACTGGAACATTGGGATTCACATTTCTTTTTCCTTTCGGATACCTCAGACGCTTGATATCTACCGAAGGCTGACGGTTTTTAGTGGGTGGAGTATAGTCAGTGGCAACAACTCCTCTCCCTGGTCCAATTTCTCCTTGGGAATGAATCCCTCAATGAAATGACTAATTTTAATGCCGAAATCGACATCTTGGGTGAAGACGTGATCCTTTTTTATATCCACTTCTTGTAAACATGCTCCAGCCACTTGCTATAGATAAATTGTGCCCAGTTTCCTTTAATTTGGTCATCAATCGCCATCATCACAGCAAACTTCTTGGCGCTGAGCTCCGAGTGTAAACCAGCTTCACACATTAGCATCCTTATCACCATGATAGCCAGGATCTTGTAAGAGTCAATGAGAGTTTTCAGGGGTGTGGCAACCTTCCAGGTTTTTTCTGCAAAACTTTCTTTCTTCCACTGCAACCACCTCTGCTTCATATCCTCGCGATCCTTAACTTTGTAAGTGGCAACATCAGCTCCCTCATTCCTCAATCCATACTTGGCAGCAAGTATCTCAGGGCTTACTGTCATTAAGGTGCCAAGCACACAAGTAGTGAAGGACTTTTCACCTTTCGCGATAACGGCTCTTGAGTAGAATTCAGAAACCAAGTGCGGCCTGAACCTTAGTGGTTCCGCAGTCAAATATTTCATCAAATCTTCGCTCTTTAGATGATTTAGAATCTAGGTTGAAAAGTGGTTTGCGCACAGCGGCTCGTAAAGGATTTTGTCCTTCTGGACTTGCGCCGCCCTTTTCTGATCAAATATAAGGTGTCCTTCCTTCTTCTTCTTTGCTATGGACACCAGACGTCCATAACCAATCGATTCATCAACGTTTTCCTTCTTGAAGATGCCAGTAAAGGTTGGCATATGTTCTTAGGGTATAGTAGACTGAGCGGTAGTACGACCGGAAGTTTCCCCTTGAGGATTTGATCGACTGGAGGATTCTGCCATTTGAGATTCTGACCTTAGTATACTGAAAGAAGGATGAACAAAGAACAAAGAGATTTTGAATTTTGGCTAAGTGTTTAGATGGTCAATAGTGTTTGAATATTCCCAAATCAACTCCTTTTATAGAATGTGATACGGTTTGATCGAACGGTTGGGGCAAATCGTCTAGCTGGACAGATCAATGGTCGTAATTGGGTGCGACCGTTCATATTTTGACCCATGTTTTGAAAAGTGCACGCGTGGCTGATGTGGCACACTTTCATTTGTCGCCGCCCAGCGGAGTGTAAAACCCGCATTTAATTTTGCTTTTAGCAACCGCGTCCTTTGATTGGATACTCCCTCCTTTTGAGGGATTTGAAATGATTTGCTAGATTATGTCTGCTGGACGGTTATAAAATTCGCATACATATTCGCATAATAGAATTCAGCAATCATCATACTTAACAATACATCTCTTCAGCATTTTAACGTAGCAATCAGCAGCTCAACATTCATTTTCCAATAGAGATTCAAATCGATGCTAAGTAACAGAATCTGGAAAGCGTGAGCTTGGACAAACTTTAATCCGCATCAACTCCGAAAATCTAAGAAATCCAAGAAGACCAGAAACTGAATGAGAGCTTGGACTCATTCTTCCAATACGTCATCTAGCTCCAGAAATTCGAGCTTAAGACAAAGCTCTTTAAATATGCTCTCTGCTAGTGGTTTGGTAAATATATCAGCAAGTTGATCATCGATCCGAATATACTCCACTGAAATGTCCTTCTTCTCCACGTGGTCTTGGATGAAGTGATGCCTGATATCGATGTGCTTCGTCCGTGAATGATGTACGGGATTCTTTGTAATGCACATCGCGCTATTGTTGTCGCAGTAGATCGGAACACATCCGGTGCTGACTTCATAGTCTTGAAGTTGTTGTTTGATCCATAGCACCTGCGTACAACAACTCACAGCAGCCACGTATTAAGCTTCCGTTGTGGATGTTGCTACCGAATGTTACTTTTTTGCTGAACCAGCTGATCAGCTTGTGTCCAAGGAATTGGCATGTTCCACTCGTACTTTTGCGATCTATCCTGCAGCCTCCAAAGTCTGAGTCTGTATATCTGATGAGAGTAAGATCTTTAGCCTTTGGATACCAAATTCCGAATGACTCTGTCCCTTTTAAGTATTTGACAATCCTTCTTGCTGACTCCATGTGTGACTTCTTCGGATTTGCTTGATACCTAGCACACACACCCACAGCATACGAAATATCTGGCCTGCTGGCCGTTAGATATAGTAAAGTACCAATTATACCTCGGTATGCTGTTAGATTTACGGATTCGCCTTCCTCATCCATGGAAATTTGACATGCTGTGCTCATGGGAATCCGTAGAGTCTTTGTTTTCTCTGGGCAGTATTTATTGATGAGATCTTTCGTGTACTTTTTCTGATGTATGAAGATCCCTTCGCTGGATTGCTGAACTTGTAAGCCTAGGAAATATGACATTTTTCCCATCATGCTCATTTGAAAATTGTTCTGCATAAGCTGTGCAAATTTTTCACAAAGGGTTAGATTCCTAGAACAAAAAATAATGTCATCCACATAAATTTGAATATCATCAGCATCATTGATTAGAAAGAGAGTGCGGTCGATCTTCCCCTTTCTAAATCCATTGTTCAGCAGGAACTGAGAAAGCGTCTCGTACCAAGCTCTGGGAGCTTGCTTCTATCCATATAAAGCTTTTCTCAACCTGTACACCTTGTCACCTCGTTCAAAACCAGGAGGTTGTTCCATGTAGACTTCTTCCTTGAGTTCATCATTTAGGAACGCACTCTTGACGTCCATCTGAAAAACAGTGAAACTATGGTGATCAGCATATGCTAGGAATAACCTGATTGCTTCCAGTCTGGCCACTGGAGCAAATGTTTTGTCGAAATCTATTCCTTCGCATTGGGCGTATCCTTTAGCTACGAGTCTTGCTTTGTTGTGTATGTATAGCCCGTTCTCATCTCATTTGTTCTTGAACACCCATTTTGTGCCGATCACTGATTGGTGAGTTGGTCGATCCACTAGATCCCATACATGATTGCACGTGAACTTTGATAGTTCTTCTTGCATCGCATTTATCCAATCAACGGATTGTAGGGCGTCAGCCACCTTGGTTGGCTTTGTCTGTGAGATGTAGCAAGCTAGCATAGCACTATGTCTGGTACAGACGAGATATGTGAGATCACCTAAGATTGCTTCTGCTGGATGATCTCTCAGCAACCACTTTGGTCTTTGCAGCTCAGTAACTGGGATTGGTTGACTGCTAGGTTCTGTAGTTGGATTTCCTGCAACAGGAACATCAACCAATTGTAAATTTTCAAAATTTTCAAGAACCCTTGCTGAGTTGTCATCTGCTGAAATATTGTCTGCTAAAGTTCCATTTGCTGGATTGGTATCTGCTGAAATGATAACGATTCTTCGCTCAGCAGATTGCTCTGGATTGTTCTCAGCAGAGTTATCTTCAGCATTCCTTTCGTCATTTGGGGGATTTTCAGCAACATCTTCATCTTGAAAGTTTCCTTCATCCAGAGTTCCCCCTTGACTTGTGCTTTCCTTTGGAGGATTATTTTGTGAGGCCTCAGTAGTACCAGTTGCATCATCGGCCCTCTAGGTTGTTTGCTACCAACCGAGGTTTCCAGCAGAGATATGTTTTCACACATAAACCTAGTCAGAACAATCGGTTCAGCATCGAAAAAAATTGAGCCCGATTGTCCATTAACATCACTGGTCGGGTAGGATTAACTTGACTTCATCCTTGGTTTTGTACTTGAAGTATGAGCTCGGGTAGAATTAACTTGACTTCATTCTTGGTTTTCAGCAACTTCACCCATGTATACCTGGAATAATCATCAATCACAACTAGTGAGTAGTTTTTGTTACCTACAGTGGGCGGAGTCACTGGGCTGAATAAGTCCATGTGCAATAGCTCAAGGATTCGCTCTGAAGTGGCCTTTTCAGGATTTGATCTGAAGATTGCTTTGGTTTGCTTCCCTTGCTGGTAAGCTTTGCACAATCCTTCCTTTCTGAAGGTTTCCTTTGGCAACCCCTCGACAATGTTGTTCTTGGCTATGTAGTTGATGGTCTTGAAGTTCAAATCTGTCAATCTCTTGTGCCATAGCCAATTTGTTTCTTCTTTACTAAATGCGATGAAGCATGTCTCTTGTTGTCCGCTTTGCCAATCAACCACGTATAGTCCACCCTTTTGGACTCCTCGGAGCTTTACTTCTCTTGTTGTCTTGTTAGCAATCTCGCATCCTAAATCAACAAAAGAAACAATATACCTATTTTCACTCAGTTGGCTGATGCTCAGCAGGTTGTGCTTCAAGTTGGTGACGAGAGCCACGTTGATTATGCGCATCCCATTCTGCTCTATACAACCTCTATCGATCACCCTTCCTTTTGAGTTGTCACCGAAGGAGACTGGAGGTTCTTTGACTTTCTGAAGATCAGTAAAGATGCCTTCATCTCCAGTCATATGTGCTGAGCAGCCACTGTCTAGGATCCATTGTTTTGAGTTCCTCGAGATTCTGCGTGCTGGACCCTGTTCCTGCAAAATCACAGATTAATTCTTAGGTACCCGATCAACTACGGGTCCTGCTGGATTAGTTCTCTGGATTAATCCCTTAGGAATCCAGATTTTTGTGATTTTGATGATCTTCTTATCATCACTCTTAACTACCTTTCCCTTCCTTTTGAAGTAATGCAATGAATTAGCATGGGAGAGTGTAGTTGTGTGCTTAGCCTGCATAGTCTTTTGAAAATGAATTGAATTAGACTCAGGCCTCAAGTAAGTGTTCCTCTTACTTGGAGTGTATGCTGACTTCCTCGCAATCTTAACAGATTGCTCAGCCTTGCTAGGTTTTGAACGTGTCTTCCTAGCAGATGGAACTGTATGCTGAACATGTTCAATGACTTTGCTGACTTCCTCTCAGCAGATATCCTCTTTAACCTTTGTTGATTGGTCAGCAGGGGATCTTTTATTTGCCAGCATTTCTGCTGAACTACCTTTGAAGACTTAGTACTATCCCCTTTCTCCCTAGCATTCTGCTGAACATTTCCAGTTGCTGGAACAAAGATCATGCTTTTTGATCGCTGATTGTCAACATTGCTCATATCATATTTGTCAAAACCAATTCCTGAAAAATCACTTGGATTTCTTTGAGCTTCTAAAATCTCATTAAGATCTTTCGTGCTCTTTGAAAATTTACATTGACATTCTTTTTGCACGGAGTTTTCATTCTTTAAAACTTTGTTCTCTTTTTCCAAAGTTTTGAAATTTTCAGTTAGAGTAGAGAACTCGGTTTTAAGTTTTAGAAGTTCCTCGGCTGCTGACCTAGATTTTTCAATCTCATTGGTCAAAATAGAAAGCTGAGACTTCAGCGAGGAATTTTCATTTGCCAAAGCATCTTTTAAAGCATGGAATTTAGAAAACTCTTTTAAAAGATGATCCATGGTTACATCTTCTGAGTCAGAGCAATATGACTCAGTAATGTCATGCATGTTTGCTGAATTAGATATAGTAGAATCTGCTACCTTATCATTTGTGACTGCTAAGGCTGACTCTGCCTCTTGGTCGTTTTCAGCATCATCATCATCCCCTATTTTTGCCATGAACACCATTAGGACTTCTTCCTCGTCCTCTTCTGAGGAATAGCTTCCATCATCGTAGTCTGGGATATCTGAGATTTTGGTTCTGGTCAGCAGAGCTTTAGTAACCGCCTTGGATGTACGTCTTTCGAATATCTTCCTTAATCTCTCCCTTTCTTCCTTGTCTACTCGTGGACAATCAAACTTAAGATGGTCAGGGGAGTTACATTCAAAGCACGATCTTGGAATTCTTTTTGTGGTGTGGTTCTCTGCTGGCTGAGTTTGCTGAGTTTCCTCTTTCTTAGCTTTTGCTTTCAGAAACAGCTTCTGCAGTCTTTTCATTTGTTCCTCCAGCTCGCTAATGGAACACTCAGTCTCCTTAGATTGAGACCCACTTGCTGAGGTGATCTCCTTTGCTGGACTTGATTGAGCTGGACAATCTGTGTGGAATGGCTTCTTTGTTTTCCACTTTTGAGCATCTCTTTTGACGAAGTATGATGCGTCCTCTGTATGATTGTCAGCAGATGTGGCAGCTCTCATAGCTTCATTCTTGTTTGTCTGCTGAATGTCCCATTCGTGGGCTTGAAGCTGTGCAAACACTTCCTTCGTC
This sequence comes from Plectranthus barbatus, assembly GCA_026898455.1. NCBI lineage: Eukaryota > Viridiplantae > Streptophyta > Magnoliopsida > Lamiales > Lamiaceae > Plectranthus > Plectranthus barbatus. Next base: position 505,886 of record JAPKLW010000111.1, on the reverse strand, counting down.
GTCATGTTTGAGAGATCCTTCTCTTTGAGGCTTGTAACCTTGATGAACCAGTCATCTTTGGGCATCCTTGAAAGTATCTTTTCATTCATATCTGCAATCTCATATTCTCTTCCCAAATTTTTTAGTTCACAAATAATAGAATTAAACCTAGCTTCCATTGATTTAATACTTTCGCTAGGAAGCAATTGAAAAGATTCATATTTATCAACGCATTGCTGAAGCTTATTTAATTTCATTTGATCAGTTTCTTGACACAGGGTGCCAAGAAAGTCCCAAACCTGTTTGGCGTTGTCGTACGCCAAAGCTTTGATGACTAATGCTTCTAGTAGCGCATTCAAGATCAACTCAAGAGCCACAACATCTAGTTGAGATCTGACTCTATCCTCGTTGGTCCATTCTTCATATGGTTTATCTATGATCTCTGGTCCTGCTGCACCTCCGATCAAAGTATTCACTTTCGTGATCTTGATAGGTCCTTCTTCGATTACACGCGCCATCTCTGGGTGTATGTTCTTTAATGAGATCGAGGACCTCTTCTTCCAAATTTCGTAAGTTTCTGGAGTGTACTTGGTCAACTTCATGATGTGCGCCATTTCTTGTAACCTGAGCTTATCACAAAACAACAAAAATGCAAGGAAATGAATTTGGTCCTAAGCGACTCAGAAGCAGCTAGTCTGTAAAGACCAACCGCTCTGATACCACTTGTTGGTCCCCGATCAGAGTAATTGTTAACGCAGCGGAATATTAAATATCTTGCACTTATCTTGCTGAGGTCTCGACTCAGCAAGTTCTTATAAACTATGTGTTTAAGCTCGCGAAGGACTTAGGTTTATTGTAGATTATACACCAATCACTTGAGGTGTTGGGTTTTAAATTAACAAGTAAGCAATGAAACAGGAAACAAATAATAACACAAAGGTTATAGTGGTTCGAACAAATGTTCTACGTCCACCCTACAGTCTGTTGACTGGAATTCACTAAGATTGAATACAACAGGTAGGACTTGATCTCTAACTGCAAGCAACTCTTCTGTCTGGTCACAGCGCACCTTCAAGCACCATTGATATCAATCTTCTCAACACTTCTCGGGGTGAGGACGCACCACGCAGCCTCCTTGAATGCTGGATTAGGATTTTTATAGTTCTTCCTGGAACTTCTCTCCTTTGCAGCAGTTGCCCGTACTAGTCAATCTTGCAGATCAAGATGACTGCTAAGTTCTTTCTTAGACAGAAAGAACTTCAAAGTAACCTCAGAATCGAGCTTCTAGGGTCTCATGATGAACACGAGTAACTTTAGCAAAGCCTCGATCAGTTCTTGATCGAATTTGAATTCGGAAGAGTGAATGCGTGAATTTGAGTGATTGTCAAACTTTGAATTGTCTGGCCGAACTTTTTGTTTCTCTGCGAATCCTTCTATTTATAGACAGAGATTCAAACATAAATGTTTGAATATTTTGCCCGTTAGACACTGTTCCACGAACCGCCAATCTCATTCCTTCTTTTTCTGAAAAGCACAGAGACGTTTCATGTCTCTTTTTCTATTGATTGGCTCTTTTCTTATTTAGCCGACTTTGTCAGAACGGATCTTTTAGTTAACTCTGGAAATCTCCTTTTTGTCTCTTGATAAATCTGTTTTTCGATTCAGGAGATTTCTAAAACTGTGGAAATTTCAAATCGTCTGATTTAGCGTCTTCAGATGTTTGCTAGTTGCTATCGGAACATTCTGCTGAGTTCGCTATTCGTCTGCTGAGATCTTAGCAGACTTGCTGAGATCCAGCAATCTGTTTGCTATATTCCTTCAGCAATCTTTTCTAACTCTAATACAACTTAATCAGAATCATCTTATACAGGACTTTTACATCTTCAACACATTTCTAAGTTGCTAGAGACTATATAGCTTAGCTTTGATGCACCAAAACCAATACAAATAAACAGATCAAAAGGGTACAATATTCCCAACAGGAGGTTAGACCTATATTGCGGTCCGAGGTTCTAGTATCTTATAAATAACAATCTCTTTTGAGTGAAGTCATTTCCAGTTACGAGTTTTAATTGATTCAGAGAAATGAATTGAGTGCATAGTGCCGTTGAATTGTCAATACGCTTGTTTGATTTGAGTAGCGATGGAGTTTAACTCTCGCTATTGTTTGTTTGATTTGTGTAGCGATGGAGTTTGGCTCTCGCTATTTGTTGTTTGATTTGAGTAGCGATGGAGTTTGACTCTCGCTATTATTTGTTTGATTTGTGTGGCGATGGAGCTTGGCTCTCGCCAGTAGTGTTGTGGTTGGTTGGGCGATTGGGTTAGATTCTCACCATGTGTCGAGAAACATTACAAGATTGCCTTGTTGATATGAATTATGATGGATGCGATACAACTATTGAGATAAATTGTGTAAGGATATGAAATGATTTCTCTAGTGTTCGAAAAAATGTGATTGGCTTGTGAAAAAGCCTAAATTGTGTAAGATTTATATGTTATTTAAGTTAAGTGGTTTTAAGTATATGGAAAGCCCAAATAGTTATCCCTATTAAAAGGGGGAGATATAGAATTGAGCCTATGAAGGCCAGCGAACGATGAATCCAAGTAAACGAATTATGCTGGGATTTTAGCTGGTTGTGTTGGACTGCGAAGTGCAGTGTTCCGATTAGTGATATCTGAAACTGTGAATGTGCTTTGAAATGGAAGTATGGTTATACAATATGCTATGCATGATTGATATTTACTAGCTGGCAAACAAGTTGAGCATGAAATGCTCTGAATGAGGAATTGGTATATATAAAAGAATGTGATTATTTTGAAGCGACATCGGTTAAGGAATGCGCTGATTCCAAGTTATGACAAGCAATTCTTTGACTTGACACAACATGCTATGCAATTAGTTGATACAAGTGCCATGATGGTAGAGAACTTTTGATTTGGGGTTACGAATAGATATTCGAACCCATTTGTCTATTAGAAGGAGATTGACTTACCCAGAATACTTGAGTCTGACATTGGATGTTAAAGATGCTTTGATTGAAGGTAAAGTACTGACTCTGAGTACTAGAGAGTACAATCAGAAAATCAATACTCAGAAAAGAAGGTTTGAAAAAGTTCAATCTTCTAATTATCAAGGTTTTAACAATCAGATAAGCCAAAGGTATAGGGGAAACCAGTATCCTCCGAAGAGAAATTTCCTCACACCAAACAGGGGAAATGTGGTACCAACAAACCCTGGAGGAGAATTTAGAAGACTGGTTATATTGGAATGCGGAAGATGTGATAGAAGGAATACAAGAGAGTGTGCAGGTTGGGAAAATAACTTGTTTTGAATATGGTGCTTAAGGGCATATGGCTAGACAGTGCCCAAATCAACAATAAGAGATTCTCAACAGGCCAGACTTATGAAGGCCTAACAATCAGTTAAGAGCAATAAAAGGAGAACCTTAACCTCGATACAGTGTACCTAGGAATCAAAGAGAAATGAGACAAAATGATAAATATCAACTCATAATCCTAGGAAGGGTTGTTAACAACAGTAAAAGCTGCCATGGGAAGGAGCTAGGGTGTACGCTCTTAATCAAGAAAGGAATGAAGAAAACTTAGCAAGTAAGAGAATTTCTAGTAGCATGCCTATTATGGTTTTGATTGATTCTAATTTATTTCATTCATTCACTGTTTATGCATGAGTAGAAAATCTAGATCTTGAAGTAGTAGAAGGTGATAGAAACTTGAAAGTAGCTATACATCCAGAAGAAGTTATTACTACTACTCATGTAAGCTTTAACTTGGAGATTCTACTGGATATGCATAAAGTATTTGTGGGTGATTTGAATGTGATGGAAATGAGTGATGATGAAGTTATCCAAGGAACAGATTGGTTAATGGGTAAACGAGCTACTATTCTTTGTGATGAGAGAAAACTTATTTTACCACCACAGGAAGAAAGACATGTATGCATACATTGTTTTCCTAGAAGGCATAGGGTGCCAATAATAACCGCACTTCAAGTTAGTAAGCTATTGCGAAATCAGGAAAAAACCAGACATAATTGGTCTACAATGAAGGTGAACCTAGTCAAGCGGTAATGGTGAAGAATGTGTAGGTTGTGAATAAATTTGAGAATGTAATTCTCTGACAAACTACTAGGATTGCCACCTGATAGGCAAGTCAAGTTTGTGATTGATTTAGAAACCGGATCAGCTCCGATTTTAAAGGCACTGTATAGTAATTAAATGTACAGTTACAAGAGTTGTTGGATGTTTGTTTTATTAGACCATGTGTGTCACTTTGGGGAGCTCTTGTGCTATTTGTGAAAAAAAAGGGATGGGTCGATGAGGATGCGTACCAACTATCGGGAGTTGAACAAGTTAACATTAAAGAATTTGTATGATTTACTGAGAATAGATAACTTGTTTGATCAATTGATATGAGCATGTATATTCTCCAAGATTGATCTTCGATCAAGATATCATCAATTAAAAATTCGGAAGAAAGATATCTGAAAACAACTTATAGAATGAGGTGTGGACACTATGAGTTTGTGGTTATGCCATTTTGTCTCACGAATGCTCCAGTTGTATTCATGTATATAATGAATCGAGTGTTTCATTCATACCTAGATAATTTCATTCTTTTGTTTGATGACGATATTCTTATATACTCCAAAAACAAGATGGAGCAAGAACAACATCTTGGGATTGTTCTATAGATGTTGAGAAGTGATAAGTTATATTGCAAATTCGGTAAGTGTGAAGTTTGGCTGAAAGAGGTATCTTGCTTGGGTCATATTGTGTCAGCTGAAGGCATCAAGGTGGATCCAACAAAAATAGAGGCGGCTATGGTGTGGAAATCGCCAATTACGCCAAATGATATTATGAATTTCTTTGGATTTGCTGGGTACTACAGAGGTTCATCAAAAGGTTTCTAAGATTGTGAAACCCATGACACACGTACTTCTGAAGGGAAAGAAGTATGAATGGACCGAGAAGTGAGGAAAGCTTTTAAAAGCTTAAGTAATTGCTAACAACCACACTAGTGTTAGCTATTCTCGAAGCTGAAAAAAATAAATATGTGGTGTATACGGATGCTTCTAAGAATGGTTTAGGTTGAGTATTTATGCAAATGGTAAACTAATAGCATACGCATCACGTCAGCTATGACCTCATGAAGTGAATTACCCCACCTTTGATTTAGAGTTAGCAGCAGTGATTCCAATGTGCTATCGATACAAATCATAAAAGCTTAAAGTGTTCATTGGGCAGAAAAATCTCAAAATGAGACAAAGGAGATGGCTTGAGCGAGTGAATGATTACGATCTGACAATAAATTATCATCCTGGAAAAGCGAACTCTGTGGCTGATGTCTTAAGCAGGAAAAGTGTAGCAAGGTTAAGTTCACTTCTTACGAGTGAAAGTGAGCTAATTAAGGATTTTGAAAGATTACAACTGGAAGTAGTGTTATCATCTGAATCACATGATGGTATTCTAGCTACCATGAATGTTGTGTCTAATCTGAGGCAAAAAATAATTGAGGCCCAAAGAGCGAATGATGAAATGGAAAAGATACTTCAAAAGATTCGAATTGGAAAACAGAAGAATATAAAGAAGCACTTGATAATGCCCTATTGTTTCAGAGGAGAATTTGTGTACCGAATCAAGAAGAACTAAAGAAAGAAATCATGAGTGAAGCTCATGATACACCTTATACTGCTCACCCGGGAAGTACAAAAATATATCAAGATTTAAAGACGAAATTCTGGTGGGAAGGAATGAAGAAGGATGTTGCAATTTATGTTGAGAGATGTTTAACGTGTCAGAAGGTAAACGCGTTACATCAATGACCTTATGGTGAATTACAACCGTTGGATGTTCCTGAATGGAAATAGGAACATATTACGATGGATTTTGTGACGGGTTTACCGAGATGGCAGAAGGGAGATAATGCGATATGGGTCATAGTGGATCATTTGACCAAGTGCGCTCATTTCTTACCGATACCAATAACTTATGGTTCAGAAAAACTTGCTCAGGTGTACATAAGAGAAATTGTACGGTTGCATGGAGTACCTGTATCTATTACTTCTGATCGTGATTCGAAGTTTACTACCAGATTCTGGATGATTTCATAGAAGGAGTTGGGTACACGTCTAAATTTCAGTACAGCATTCCATCCACAGACAGATGGACAATCCGAGCGAACTATCCAGACCCTAGAAGATATGCTGAGAATCGTTGTGTTAGATCGAAAAGGTAATTGGGAACCAATAGTGCCTTTAATCAAGTTTGCTTATAATAACAGTTATCAGGTAATGATCGGGATGGCACCGTATGAAATGTTATATGGTAGGAAGTGTTGATCTCCACTGTATTGGAATGAAGTAGGAGAGAGAAAAATACTTGGACAGGATGCAGTCAACGACATGGTTGAAATTGTTCGCCAGATCAGAGAAAAAATGATGGAAGCTCAGAGCAGGCATAAATCTTACGCTGATGTAAGGAAAATTGAGTTAAACTTTGAAGTGGGAGACAAAGTATTCCTGAAGGTTTTGCCTTCAAAAGGAATCATACAATTCAGAAAGAGAGGTAAGCTTAAACCGAGATTTATAGGACCTTATGAGGTGTTGGAAAAGGTTGGTCCTGTAGTTTATTGATTAGCCTTGCCTCCAACGCTGGATAATGTGCATAACGTATTTCCCGTATCACAATTGAGGAGATACGTTTATGATCCTAAGCATGTGATTCAACAAGAGGAGATAGAACTTAGCCCTGATATGAAGTATGAAGAACGCCCTGAGGCTATTCTGGATAGGAAAGTTCAAAGGTTGAGAAACAAGGAAATACCTTTGGTTAAAGTTCTATGGAATCATCATGATTGTGAGGAAGCGACTTTGGAACTTGAGGAAAAGATGAGAAATAGGTACTCAGAGTTGTAATGATCACCCTACGAAATTTCGGGACGAAATTTCTTTGTACGTGGGGTGAATGTAATAATCCGGTTGATTATAATAAGGTTATTATATTATTTTACGATTAATCATGTGATTAATTGCTCGATTAATCGGTTTTAGTGGCAGATCAAGGTTAAATTCATTAATACGAATTTAGTCCGGAGTTTAGTAATCGATTAAAGAGACGAAGCTGATTGAAGGAGTACATATATATGATTATATATGTATGTATATGGTGGTTGATCAAATAAAATAAGAAATTATATATGAGTTAGTGGGACACTTGGCTTGTTATGGTTAATTATGCTATGACTCATCACTTAAGGTCTGAAATAGTGTCAAGTGGGTGAGAATCACAATTAACAAACAAGAGAGAGAAAAATTCATTCCCATTCCCGTGAAAGAAATTCCCCTTCAGCACCAAACGAAAGCGAATTGGCTGACGGCTTTGAGAGATAAAGTTGTAGAGCTTCACGAGTACATAAATTTGGAGTACTCATTTGCTCAATTTGGGTAAGAAACGAGGGAGTTATGCTCATTTTACAAAACTGTGACAGAGAAATGTTCATTTCCGATTTTCACTTCAATTCGTCCTAATCTTGAGAAATGGCTTTTTTTGTGGATTATAATTGTTTCTAGGAACTTAATTGGAGTGTGTGGTCGTGTGGTTGAGGAGGAATTTTAGATTCTTGGCCGATCAAAGCTTGTAGGAAGAAGGTGAGTTTTATTCTCAGGAACTTGATCTTGCATGCATCATTGGGGCTTGAATCTTTGTCATTCAAGTATATCTATGTGTTAATTAGTATGTTTAAATGTCTGGATTGAGGTGTAGCATGTAGAACTGCTTGGAATTGTTTTTTTTTTTTTTTCGGGCGGGGGGGGGGTTTGACCATGGTGAAAATGTTATCAAGTTTGCATGTCAGCAAGTTTGAAACTAGCAATGTCACGCCCCAATTTATAAACAAGGCATAAATCAGATATTGAGGCACATCGGGTGCGAGACATGCATTTGGGATGATAATAATGTGACATAAAACATAGAAATCAAGGTGTACATCAACACAAATATCCCAAGTATTTCAAAAGATATTAAAGGTGCCTCCTCGAGAAGGGATCTTGGCTTCTCGAGTAATAAAACAATCAGAGTTTAAGGACATCAAAAGTCTAACAAAAGATTAATGAGTTTAGCAGCGGAAAGTTATTAATGAAGTATGCATATGAAGATACATACTTCAACATCTAACTATTACAAAAGAGAGTCTTCGGCTCCACTCCAACTACTATCTCGTACTCTGCTCCAAAGCTTCTTTTTAACCTGTGCATTTTAGAAATAATGCAAGGGGCTAAGTACAAAATGGACTTAGTGAACACATGCCCGAAAACATACATGTATAAATAATTTTGTCATGCCTTTACATCAGGTCGCACATGGGGCTTTAAGTTTGAAATCCTCCCATGGCACCAAAACATTTTCATGAGAATGAGCATGCTCTTTTACATCAGTTAAACTATATGCGAATCATTATGTGACTGGGAGGTGGCCTCCTACCACAGTCACGATGCTCGTTCGAGCAAGGCGCGACCCTTTACATGTTAGCATCATTGTGCACTAATCCGTAGTATCTCTTTCACTACCAGGGCACGATTGTTAAGGCTCACAAAATGCAGAGCCAACATCCACGTTGAATACGTTTGATGTTCTTCTCTAAATGAGGTTCCCCCACAGAGAGGACAGATAGCAAACACAAAACAGTGGGCAATGACAAAATAGTTAAAAGCAAAACATTTTCATTTCATGCATGATTTGCTTTGAAAAGAAAACATCATTTTGATTTTTAATTTGACCCACGATATAGGGGTAAAAAAACCCACCTTTACTGGGTGCAGTTAGGCAATAGGTCGATCTAGTCAATGATCTTTTCCTTGCCCTTTTCTATAACATAAGGAATCTGAATAAATCCTCAAGGGATAATAGATTGAAACATCCACTAATCTGATACATCAAAGAATTCTAGACTCTTAATCATTCATGGACTTCTCAAGTCTTAAGCTATTGGATAGAAGGATGTGAAAGAATAATTTATCAATTTGGTTTAACGAACAAGGAAGTCAAACATTGATGTTACCACTTTTGATTCAATATCGAGTGTTATACAAGAAATGAAGTTCATAGTTCAATTTAATTGAACAAGCAAAAGACTTCGTCAAATGACTGAGCATTACTTCAAAGATTATGATTGAAAGAAGTTTCAGAATCAATTACGAATCAATGTGTAATTGATCAAGAGTATGAGAACTCATCAATGGTTTCAAGTCATGTCAAAAGACACAATCGAGAGAGTTTTAATCTCAGATACAAATTGAATTTCGATAGGATTTTGATGTTCAAAGTTTATCAAGTTCGAGTCAACAATCGATTTTAAGAAAAGTTTAGGTTATGAATGATCGGATCAAACAATTGAAGTAGGTTCGAATCAAAAGGTTTTAGAGAGAGCCAGAAAGAAAGAATAGCTCTCCATTTCGAACGATATAGGAGATGTCGACCGAAATAGAAAATAGGTTGAATCGATTGAAGAAAGAAAATTGGAAATTCTGGAAAGGGTGTCTGTGTCGACCGATATAGGGTATGTCGATTGACATACACAACACATGTCGACAGAAATAAACAACGTCGACCGATATGCGGGATGTAGATTCATAATATTCAAACTAGGGAAAAATGGTAAACATGCTCAAAATAAAAACATAACTTGCTACGGGTTTAGATATACCTCTCGAAGACTCTAGGATCGTGTAGCCTTGAAGATTACTCGAATTTTGCTTGATCTCAACCTCTTAAACATGAGAAATGGAAGAAATGAGGTTGGAAAATAGAAGAGGAGATGTTAAAAACCCTAAAAAGTATGTTGTTTACCTCAAGATAAGTTCGCCGGATATACCTCTTGAAGACTCCAGGATCGCGTAGCCTTGAAGATTACTCCAGTTTAGCTTGATCTCAATCTCTTAAACATGAGAAATGGAAGAAATGAGGTTGGAAAATAGAAGATGAGAGGTTAAAACCCTAAAAAGTATGTTGTTTACCTCAAAATAAGTTCGACGGAAAAAGGTTAGTAGGATTTTTGGTAGAGAAGTTGAAAGTGTGGAGTGTTATGGAAGGTTGCCATTTATAGAAAGAGTAGAAGAGCAATTTCAGTATTACCAAAAGTAAAAAAGTTAAAGTAGTTGTCATTCAATTGTAACATCGGTAACCTTGACGTCAACTCACGTGATCTCTACATTTCTTCGTGTCATTTTTATGGGAGACCGTAATATCCTCATCTGTCTACAAAATTTATCAATAGATATTATCCCGATACAAAAATGTTGGGTTGCTATATATTTATAGAGTCACGTATGAATTAAATCTATCGATTAATAATAAATTCCCTTCAATAAAAATAAAAAATGGTAGGGAATAATGCTCAACAATTTAAATTTCCAAATTAAATCAATCGCAAAAATCTCGAATTAAATCTAATAACAAAATATTATTTCCAAACTCCGATAAATATATTAAAATTCGCGAGGGGTGTTACATCCTCCCCCACTACAAAAAATTTCAATCCGAAATTTCGCATTTTACGTAAAGAGTTCTGGGTATTTCTCCTTCATCTTGTCTTCGAGTTCCCACGTTGCTTCTTCAGTACCATGATGCTTCCAAAGAACTTTGACAAGGTTGATCTTCTTGTTGCAGAGTTCTTAGGTTTTGAAATACATGATTGCTTCTGGTCCTTCTTCATAAGTCAAATCTGGTTGGAGCTGAACTTCATCTTGGTGAATGACGTGTCTTGAATCGAAGACGTACTTCCGCAATTGTGACACATGGAAGACGTTATGAACATTCCCAAAGTTGGGTGGTAAAGCCAAACGATAGGCTATTGCTCCAATCCTTTCCAAAATTTCTTAAGGACCATATATCTGGGTCTGAGTTTGCCTCTAGCTCCAAAATGAATGATTCCCTTAGAGGGTGATATCTTAAAAAATACTTTGTCTCCGACTTCAAAAGTCAGCTCAGTTATTCTCTTATCGATGTACTACATCTGTCGATCCTGGGCTTCTTTGATTCTAGCACAGATCTGTCGAATGATTTCTATCATCTCAGTAACTAAGTCGGGTCCTAAGATTTTCCATTCTCAAACTTCATCCCAATACAAAAGAGATCTGCACTTTCTTCCATAAAGAGCTTCATATGAGGCCATTCCGATGGTGGCTTGAAAACTGTTGTTATATGCGAATTCAATCAATGGCAAAATTGTTTCCCATTTCACTCCTCGGTCGAGAACAATTGTTCTGAGCATATCCTCCAAAGTTTGTATGGTTATCTCTGTTTGACCATCAGCTTGAGGGTGAAATGCAGTGCTGAAATTCAATCGGGTTCCAAGCTCTTTCTGCAAGCTAGTCCAAAAGTGAGATGTGAACTTTGCATCTCTATCAGATGTTATTGTTGTTGGCACACCATGTAATCGAGTGATTACCTTGAATTAAATTTGGGCCAACTTATGTGATCCATACGTAATCTGAATCGGCAAAAAATGTGCACTCTTGGTTAGACGGTCCACAATTACCCAAATAGCAGTGTTTCCTCGTTGTTATTTGGGTAGACCTGTTACAAAATCCATGGCTATCGCATCCCATTTCCACTCTAGAATATCTATCGGCTGTAACTTTCCATACGACCTTTGATGCAATGCTTTCTCTTGTTTACATGCCAAACAACGTTCTACGAACATGGCTATGTCTCTTTTCATGCCTTCCCACCAAAATTTAGTCTTGGTACATCTTGGTACTTCCAAGGTGGGCAGTGTACGGGGTTTTGTGTGCAACTATCATGATTTCCTCCTTCAAATCATCATTCCTTGGCACACACAATCTTCCGTCGTACATGATGGCATTATCGGAAGCCTCTTGAAAATCTGTGACCTTTTTCGCTCGGATTTGCAATCATATCTTTTCAAAATTTTCATCATTACTTTGTACTTCCACAATCCTCGTCCTTAGATTAGGACTTGCCATTAAGGCTGCTATTCTCGTGCTCACCGTCTCTGGTGGCAAGATCACTTCAAAATTTAACTTCTCCATTTCCTTAATCAAATTCTCTTCTTGCGTGATCACAACACAAGCTTTGGCTGGAGCCTTTCTGCCAATGCATCAGCTACTGAATTACCTTTACCGGGATGGTAATTAATAACTAAATCATAGTCCTTCACTAGTTCTAACCATCTTCTTTGCCTCATATTCAGATCTTTCTGCTCAAAGAAGTACTTGAGGCTCTTGTGGTCAGTGAAGATTGCACATCTAGCTCCGTAGAGATGATGTCTCCAAAACTTTAACGCGTAGATAATGGCTGCTAATTCCAGGTCATGGGTTGGATATTCAATTCATGCGTTCTCAATTGGCGTGATGCATATGCGATCACTTTGCCTTCTTGCATCAAAACACAACCTAGACCATTTTTGGAGGCGTCAGTATACAGCTCATAGTCTTTATCTGCCCCTGATACTGCCAAAACTGGGGTAGTGTTTAAGAGTTCCTTTAAGCGTTGGAAACTCGCTTCACACTCTTCAGTCCACGTATACTTGATTCCTTTCCTTAGAAGTTGCGTCATAGGTCTGGCGATCTTGGAAATCATTCAATAAATTTGCGATAATATCCTACCAGTCCAAGAAAACTCCGAACTTCATTCGGTGTTTTAGGAGCTTCCCACTCCTCACAGCTTGTATCTTAGCTAGATCCACTTTAATTCCTTCAGCAGATACTATGTGTCCTAGGAACATCACTTCCTTCAGCCAAAATTCACACTTACTGAATTTGGCATACAGTCTTTCCCTTCGTAGGGTCCTCAAGACTGTTCTCAAATGTTCTCAATGTTCTTCTTCACTCTTTGAGTAGACAAAAATGTCATCTATGAAGACTAGGACAAAATTGTCAAGGTACGGATGAAACACACGATTCATAAGATCCATGAATACTGCTGGCGCATTTGTCAATCCAAAGGCATCACTACAAACTCATAGTGGCCATACATTGTTCGAAAGGCAGTCTTCGGAATATCCTCTTGGCAAATCTTTAGCTGATGGTATCCAGATCTTAGGTCAATCTTCGAGAAGACCTTTGCTCCCTTAAACTGATCAAAGAGATCGTCGATTCTTTGGAGTGGATATTTGTTCTTCAGAGTGAGTTTGTTCAACTCTCTGTAATCAATGCACATAGGCATAGATCCATCATTCTTCTTCCCAAATAGGACAGGTGCTCCCCAAGGCGATACACTGGGTCGAATAAATCTCAGATCTAATAACTCTTGTAACAGCACTTTCAACTCTTGCAGTTCCTTAGGGGCCATTCTATACGGGCTTTTTGAGATTGGAGTTGCACCTGGTTCAAGATCGATAACAAACTCCAATTGCCTATCTGGCGGCAATCCAGGTAATTCATCGAGAAAAATGTCCTCGAATTCCCTTACGACTTTTGCGTTGATGACACTAATGTCTTTGTCATCCTCACTCAGGTACACTAGGAAAGCTCGACTATCTTTTATGATGGCCAACCGATAAGCTTGTATTGCAGAAATTATGGGAATCTTTGTCCCTTTCCGGACTCTGTGCAAGTATCCTGGTTCTCTTCCAAACTGTCCAAAAGACACAATCCTGTCCTTGCATCGTATGGTGGCATGGTTCTCTTCTAACCAGTCCATTCCTAGTAAGACGTCTACGTCTCTCATTTGTAGGACGTTCAGACGTTTAGCTCTTACTGCGCATGTTCCAAAAGAGATTTCTAGGGTCGGACAGATACTGTTTGAGAGAGCTAATCCTCCGGTCGGGGTCACTATACACAAATCGTTCTTCTTTCTCTCGGTACTTAGTCCTAAATTCTGAACGCAGTCTTCGAAAAAAATGAATGTGATGCACCAGTGTAAAAAAGCACAATAACGGGTGACTGATTGATCAGTCCCATACCTGTCAGGTTTCCATAATCTTAATTCTCCTTTGGCTGTTCCAGAGAGTAGGCTCTTCCTTGTCGTGCTGGCTATTGAGCTGGTTGTTGTTGTGGTTGATGTTGTTGCTGCTGAGGCACTTGCTGGATCGGCTTTGCTTGAATGGCATGGTTACGGGAATTTTTGGGCTGTTGTCGGCGTTGCAATGCGTGCAATTGAGTGTTGCCTAGGTTGCTTAGGCGCGGGTTTAAAAAATCTTGCCGGTTGTTGCCCTGGCGACACTGTGACGAGTAGTGTCCCATCATTCTGCAGTTGTAGCAGTTTGCACGTAGGGCAGCGCATTCTCCTTGATGATCTCTTCCATAGCGGTTGCAGCGTCTGATGGAAAAATTGCCTTGGCGGATGTTTCCTTAGTTCTGGAAGTTCCTTTGGTTTCCGACTGGGTTGTTGCGGAAATTCTGGTTGCCTTGCCAATTCCTCTTCTGTCCGACTGTCGAAGTCTGTGGGACATATTCTTTCTTTCTCTTCATTCCAGTCTCAGCTGGTGGCTCTGGCTTGTTGGCTATGGGAGCAGCTCGCAGTCCATTCTTCAGTGCTGCTTCAATGTTCAGAGCTCATTGCAGTGCGTCCTTGTAGTCCTAACCAGTGTGGCAAGCAATAGAGGCTTGGATATCTGTTCGCAGTCCAGACATAAACTTGAGAGCTTTCTTCTGTTCGGTGTTCACTATTTCCAGGGCATACCTCAATAGACTGTTGAACATTCGATCGTATTCAGTCACGGACATTTCTCCTTGAACTAGGTGGTGGAATTTTGCTTGCTTCTGGACTCGGTAAGTCAAAGGAATATACTTGGTATAAAATTCCTCCTTAATATAATCCCAAGTTAGGGCTTCTTCTTGCTATGGAGTGAGCGTCTTCAGATGGGTGTCCCACCAATGTTTAGCCTCGTCAATCAGCTGGAAAGAGATGCACTGGACCTTTTCTCGGTCGCTGCAGTCTAATATTCTGAAAATTCTTTCCATGGATTTGATCCATGTTTCAGCCTTTGGCGCATCTTCAGTTCAGTCAAGGAGTGGCGGATTTTGTTTCATAAAGACTTCTTCGATCCTTCTTGGTTCAGCGGGAGGTGCTTGATTATCGGGATGCATTTCCTCTTCATATGGCCCCCAGTTTGGTTTGTGTTGCGGCCCTTTGCCTTGATCCGGGTGTGGTCCTTCCGGATTTAGGTGGGTTGGCCTCTTCCATGGCCTCTTCCTTGGCCTCGGCCTCTAGCAGGGGTTTCCCTAGGTGGCATTATGCAAATAAATAATCATTAAGTGGGGTATTCATAACCCAAGGTACGCACAATGCGTAAAGATAATCCTTTTCAGGACGCATGCAATATAACAATTTATGTTATGCTGATAAGGTAGGTTGTCCCACAATTTAGGGTTAACAACTTTTAAGGGACGGTATTCCCTTCAATGCTTGGCAACAACCAAGATTACACTAATTACCACAATAATATGGATAAAATCAAATAGCAACGCAAGAAGCTTAAACATAACACCAATAGATACATCCGAACGCCCGAAAAGTGGGCTGGTAGCCTTTGTATTGAAAAAAATTTGGGTTGCCTGTTTGGAAAATTGGCATTGCCCGCTACCGAGTTAATCACATGTGCCCAAAGAGGCGCCCTACAACATCCACAAGTTCAAATCCTACAATTACAGTCGACATTTAAACACTAACAGTTAATACATATATGCATCAATACAGGATAGGGATAGCGATCAAAGGTCGTCATCAGACGATCCGAATATCCCATCATATGAGCATTCTATCTCCTTGGGAGGAGTCACAACCTCGTCATCCATATCTGGGTTCTCATCATCGGCATTCCAAGCATCGTTGCCCCATTCTTACTCCCATTGAGGTGGCCAGTGGCCGACTATCTATTCATCACCAAGCGGAGCAACTTCATTATGTGGGGGCGCGTCTTGCTCTTCTTTAGGTACCACTTGATCATTTTCCTCACCCTCTTCATCTTCCACATCATCTTCTTCTTCATCGTCCTCCTCATTGTCGGACTCCATATCTTTTTCGGAATCTAAGTACTGATCCCCAAATCTCTCCCTCCTCTCTTTCCTCCATACTGCTGGCACTGGGCGATCATAATCCGGATTCTGAGAGTTCTCAGAGTCATCATCAGAGTATGCGGGGTAGTGGCTAGCGTCTAGTTCCTCGTCACTTGGTCAGTACGACGAGTTCTCTTCGGGGTCTTCCTCTTCTGATTCCTGATCAGATACATCAATCAGAACTCGAGAGTTTCGGCTTCTTGGTTGTGATCCTGTGGACTAAGTGGAGGGTTGCTGAGGGTAGCGCGCTGTCTGCGGATGTGGGCAATAATCCCTTCCAAATCGGACTCGTCAGAGGGGGAGTTATCCAGGAAGCCCACGTAGTTTGCTTGAGCCCATGACTGCCACTGAGGGGGCAACAGTTCCACCAGGTGGCGGAGTCCTTAAGTCCGGGTTACACAGTGGGGGTGAGCATCGGCCCTAAACTTGTAGAAGTTAGTTAGGAAGCGGTTGAGAGAGTCACTGCGGCAGATCTGATAGCTCCTAAAATAGCCGACTCTCCTCTCACCGGATGCATTGCGTGGCAAAGATTTGCGATGGGCGAAGTACGGTTTGGTTATCTGCGATGAGGTAAAGTCAAAAGTCAGAGGGTTAGGCAAAATACAAGTTATAATAATAGGTTGCGCAATTAAATACTTAAATAACGAACTTAAACATAATTACAAAGGTAATAATTTTATGGTCATCTACGGCGCATAAGAATCCTATCTTAATTACATGCTTATTCTAAGTCTCTGCAAAGGTAAGCTAAACACATGCTCCCTAAAAGCATCTAAGTTATCTAATAAGGCCTTAAATTAATTAAAGCATTCATAATGCATATGAAAAATATGTTCATGATATGTAACAATTTATGCATTAAAATTTTGATAATTGGAATGCAACTATTTATGCATGAAAATCTTCATGAAAAAGGGATGCAACAGTATATGCATCTAGACTCTTCATCATCTTTAATAAGAGATGCAACAATATGTGCATCGAAATTTCGACGTTTCAAAAGAACTGCTTGTGCCTTTGACTCAATAATTTAAAATGCAACGATTTATGCAAAACATTTTCTCTTGATGCGGCGCCGAGTACGAGTGCAGGAGCAAGAGTTGGCCAAGGATATTTTCAACTTATTGAATAAATGGAGGCCTCGAAGCAATGAGGTCCTCGGTTCAGAGCAAAAGAAAGAGAGTTGGCTCTGATACCACTTTGTCACGCCCCTATTTATAAACAAGGCATAAATCAGAGATTGAGGCACATCGAGTGCGAGACATACATTTGGGATTATAATCACGAGACATAAAACATACAAATCAAGGTGTACATCAACACAAATATCCCAAGTATTTCAAAAGATATTAAAGGTGCCTCCTCGAGAAGGGATCTTGGCTTCTCGAGTAATGAAACAATCAGAGTTTAAGGACATCAAAAGTCTAACAAAAGATTAATGAGTTTAGCAGTGGAAAGTTATCAATGAAGTATGTATATGATGATACATACTTCAGCATCTAACTATTACAAAAGAGAGTCTTCAGCTCCACTCTAACTGCTATCTCCTACTCTGCTCCAATGCTTCTTTTTAACCTGTGCATTTTAGAAATAATGCAAGGGGCTAAGTACAAAATGTACTTAGTGGACACATGCCCGAAAACATATATGTATAAATAATTTTGTCATGACTTTACATCTGGTCACACATGGGGTTTTAAGTTTGAAATCCTCCCATGGAACCAAAACATTTTCATGAAAATGAGCATGCCTTTTTACATCAGTTAAACTATCTGTGAATCATTATGTGACTGGGAGATGGCCTCCTACCACAATCATGATGTTCGTCCGAGTAGGGTGTGACCCCTAACATGTCAGCATCATAGTGCACTAACCCGTGGTATCTCTTTCACTACCAGGACACGATCGTTAAGGCTCGCAAAACGCAGAGCCAACATCCACGTTGAATACGTTTGATGTTCTTCTCTAAGTGGGGTTCCCTCACAGAGAGAACATATATCAAACACAAAACAGTAGGCAATGACAAAATAGTTAAAAGCAAAACATTTTCATTTCATGCATGATTTGCTTTTAAAAGAAAACATCATTTTGATTTTTAATTTGACCCACAATATAGGGGTAAGAAAGCCCACCTTAACTGGGTGCAGTTAGCCATCGGATATAAGGATGTGAAAGAATAATTTATCAATTTGGTTTGACGAACAAGGAAGTCAAACATTGATGTTACCACTCGTGATTCAATATCTAGTGTTATACAAGAAATGAAGTTCATAGTTCAATTTAATTGAACAAGCAAAAGACTTCGTCAAATAACTGAGCATTACTTCATATATTATAATTGAAAGAAGTTTCACAATCAATTACGAATCGATGTGTAATTGATCAAGAGTATGAGAACTTATCAATGGTTTCAAGTCATCTTAAAAGACACAATCGAGAGAGTTTTAATCTCGGATACAAATCAAATTTTGATAGGATTTCGATGTTCAAAGTTTATCAAGTTCGAGTCAACAATCGGCTTCTAGAAAATTTTAGGTTATGAATGATCGGATCAAACAATTGAAATAGGTTCAAATCAAAAGGGTTTAGAGAGAGCAAGAAAGAAAGAATAGCTCTCTGTATAGACCGATATAGGAGATGTCGACCGAAATAGAAATTAGGTTGAATCGATCGAAGAAAGAAAATTGAAAATTCTAGAAATGGTGTCTGTGTCGACCGACATAGGGTATGTCGATCGACATACACAACACATGTCGATCGACATACACAACACATGTCGATAGAAATAAACAATGTCGACCGATATACGGGATCTCAACCGATATGAATGGATGTCAATCGAAATAAGTGATCGACGCACGAGAATTCGAACGAGGGCTCCATGTCAACCGACATGCCCCATTTTTACCGACATGCCAGTATGTCGACCTGAAACAGAGAGATTTTCTCTCTGGCGGAAAAATGTGATTTTTGGCTCAACGATTATCCGGGCTCGTCCAATCAATTTCTAACAGCACCAAATGGTTTTCTAACAAGTATAACGAGTCTAGACATGATTCTAAACATCATAAACATCATAAACATAATGGAATCAAAACAAATGCTCAACATTTCAAAATGGAGCCAAAATCTCAAAAATAATCCAAATGATCACCAACTCGATTCCTAGGCTATCATATGATTTCCAGGCTCAATATATAACATGCTAAACTTGCATATGTGCTCAAAAGCTCAAAAATAAGCCTAGATTCATAATATTCCAACTAGGGCAAAAATGGTAAACATGCTCAAAATCGAAATATAACTAGCTACGAGTTTAGATATACCTCTTGAAGACTCTAGGATCGCGTAGCCTTGAAGATTACTCAAGTTTAGCTTGATCTCAACCTCTTAAACATGAGAAATGGAAGAAATGAGGTTGGAAAATAGAAGAGGAGAGGTTAAAAACCCTAAAAAGTATGTTGTTTACCTCAAAATAAGTTCGCCGGAGCTTCGCCAGAGACTCACCGGAAAAAGGTTGGTAGGATTTTTGGTAGAGAAGTTGAAAGTGTGGAGTATTATGGAAGGTTGCCATTTATAGAAAGAGTAGAAGGGCAATTTTGGTATTACCGAAAGTCAAAAAGTTAAAGTAGTTGTCATTCGCTTGTCACATAGGTCACCTTGACGTCAACTCACGTCATCTCTACATCTCTTTGCTTCATATTTATGGGAGACCGTACTATTATCATCGGTCTACGAAATTTATCAATCAATATTATCCCGATACAAAAATGTCAGGTTGCCATACATTTATCGAATCACGTATGAATTAAATCTATCAATTAATAATTAATACCCTTCAATAAAAATTAAAAATGGTAGGGAATAATGCTCAGCAATTTAAATTCCCAAATTAAATCGATTGCAAAAACCTCGAATTAAATATAATAACAAAATATTATTTCCGAACTCCGATAAAATATTAAAATTCACGAGGGGTGTTACAGGCGAACTTGCAAGTTTGGAACTGGCAAAATTGCAAGTTTGTGGACTGGCAAACTTGCAATTTTGGAACTGGCGAACTTGCAGGTTTAGAACTGACGAAATTGCAGGTTTGGAACTGATGAATGTGCAAGTTTGGAACTGGCAAACAACTTGCTAATAACTTGCAAGCTTAGCTAGTGACAGCAAGTTAATGCGATAGGTGCAGAGATGTGACAAGAAAGTAGAGGTGAATAATACGACATAAATAATGGTACGATTATGTTGTATTAAGTTATAATTGTTCGGAATACATAGGAGAAATTAGATTTAATTATCATAATTCGAGAACTCTAGGGATTGGTTTATCTGTATAGGTAAATTAAAATGAGATTGATGGCTGAGACTATTATTTATAAACAAATTAAATAAGTTGAACTATGATTAATGGAGTATAAGATTAGAGAATTCATGTCGTGATGAGCCGTTGAGGAACTAGATGATATGAGTAGAAGTTATTGATCGTGATTGATCATTATATGTGTATTGATTACTTGATTCTTGAATGTTGAGCTTATTTATGCATTGTACGATTTATGTTTAAAGGAAATCGTGATGGGCGAGGTTTTGCTACTGAGGAGCCGCCGCATTTCAAAATCCATAAGAAATCAAGGTGGGCTTTTATTATATAAAAATCCAAAAGCATGAAAATGTTTTCTATTAAAAAATCAACAGTATGAAAAAATGTTTTGTTTTAAAGTTATAGTTATGCAAAAAAAAATGTTTTGTGGATCCTATCTGTACCTCTGAGCCAGACATAGTTGGCTAGAGAGTAGAGGCGTCAGTAAAATGCACCAAGGCTTTAAACCTTGAGCGGTTTTGGCTGATTGCGAGTCAAGACGGATTACCTTGAGCCGTAGCACCACGAGCTTAAACTCTAGTATGTCAGTACTGGTGGTTCGACTCCCCAGTCGATTTATTGTGGAGTGGATCAACCGCGGGTTGACACTCAGGGGTTATAAGGATGGGTTAAAGTCGATCGGATCTTTATGTTGTGAGTTCCGAGATTAGTGCACTTTGATGACAGTGGGTTGAGTGGTTTGTGCCATTCCCAGCTGTACATCGTGTCTTGGAAGAAGGCTTGCTTCCAAGTCACACTTTCAAAACAGATAGTGACCACAGGTAAATTGAATTGTCACGTGACAAGAAATGAAATTTTTTTGATAAGCGTGAGTGGATTTTTAAAGTAAAACCTCATGCTTTATCGGCTTAATGGCATAGCAATCTTTATTTGTAATTTTTTTGGGGACTTGTTCACTAGTTACACTGTGTACTCAGCCCCTGCATGTTATTTCTAAAACATGTAGGTTAAAGCTTGGAGCGTGTAGGTGGTAGCAGGAATGTGCGAGCAGTCCAAATAAGAGCTTGATCCTGAGATATGTATCTCCATATACGTATCTCCACTACACCAGTTTCGCTGCATTGAACCTCTGAAATTAAACTTCACCATGTTTTTTATAAGCTTGAACTCTGTTGTTGTTCGAACCAACACTAGATTTTGACATATTGTATGAACTCGAACCCTATCACTAGCTACCTCTACAAATATCATCTTTTGCTTAATCTTATTCATGATTGTGTTTACTTGGTGAGAAACCTTGAGAGATAACCCGTCGCACTCTCATAAGCCGGGGAAGCTAAATGGGGGCGTGACGTTATATATTGCTCAAAGTACATAAACTTGATATACTATCCATAAACTTTTGTAAGATTACAGATCACCCAAAGTTTAAGAATTACTTACAATATCTAATGACTAAATTAAAATATCTTCAAGTGCTAGGATAGGTGCACTGTTTCAGCTCTGAGGTGGACAACGACAACTCATTTCAAAGGATTATTGTGATCTTCTACGAGGTGGGGTTTTACTATATCTGTAACTGTAGTGGTTACATGGCTATATTCATTGTTGTGTCGTGTGTCATGCAAGTGAATAATGTGGCCTGCAAGGGGTCTATGATCCGCAAGGGATCGTATAGTTGATTGCCCGCAAGGGGTCAGGTCCGCTAGGGACCGAGGCTAGTCTCATAGTATCAGCTAAGTCTAAGTATTCATGTTGTATGATTCATTACACAATTGGTTATAGCTGTTTACAGTGTATTTCCCCACTGAGTATGTTATCATGCTCACCCCTTATTATTTTTCAGGTTGAGGAGTCGTGCGGTGGAGCAAGCAGGATGGCCATTACAATCTCCGAGATTATACTATCAATATTTTACAGACTTTAGTTATCATACATATTTTATGGCAACTTAGTATCATTTTGAATAATGACTTGATATATTTTGATTAGTGGATATGGCTGGCGTTGGTAACTATTTTGCTAATTTTATATAGTTACAGATTGTGCATCTAACTATTAGAATGCATATATATTTTCAAAAGTAGGTTATAAGGGTTGTGGCTTTTATTGTATCAAAAGTGATCGTTTATTATGGTTATATATATTATGGAATTAGGCAAGCTTAATTCCAACTGGCACTTTTATATTTATAAATGTGTTTGAATTTTATTTATTTAAAATCTAAATCATCTTTTAGCTTCCGCTTTTACGTTTGATTTTCGAAATGACAGGAATTAAATTATAATTATTCAACAAGGAGTTATTTTGACATATGTAATTACAGCATGTCGGAATTTCCTTAAATTTTTATATTTATTTATTGCTGATAGAAACTTATTTATTTATTTATTTTTAAATGAGCCTACATGAACTTGTTCAGTTACTTCTTTCAAAAGGAAAAATAAGTAAATTATATTTTAGTAGCACTCTTTATTTATTAAGAAATTGGGGCGTTACAGGTTTCGACATCACCAAAAAGGGGGAAATTATTAGGAATTAATGTTAGTTCCTTAATTAGTTTTGGTGTGTCAAACCAAGTGTAGAATCAGTTAGTTCAATCTGATCTGGATAGGGTAATTTAACATTTGTAACCTTGAATAGGTTGATTGAATTGTAATAGATTAGAAATTACTCATTCCAGAAGATATCTACCAAAAACTGATTCAGTCAGTTCATTAGAGAAGCAGACACGTCATCTGCCGAGCTTACAAAGAGTAAGTTGTGAAGCCTTTGAACAAAATGGACTCACAACAGATAAAGAGAAGTGCTACTGCAAGAACTGATAGCAAAGAAAACTGATGAAAGAGCCGTTCTTACAATATGTACACATCACCGGAAAAGGTATGAACAACTGTAGACCTAGGAAAGAGTTCACAATGGCTAGAAGATAAAGCAAATTCAACCCACTGTAGAGAACCTATAAATACTCAGCATGTGTATAAGTTATAGGATGATGAAGGTGCTGAGAATAAGAAAAAAACCGATCGTCTGGGTTTCTGCATTTCAATTCATTCTATCTTCTCAGTTAATTTTCCAAGTTGTAAAACATGAGACTCTTGGCACTCTTTGCTAGAGTTAATCTTCCAGAATCCATACTCAATCTTGATTTGATTCTGAGACCCGTTTTTTTAATTATTTCATAAACCTTCACTCACGACTACCATCCACTAAGATCAGCAAAGAACTTAACTCACAACCCCATTACAGCCGGAGAGGCTTAGCAACATGCTCGTGGTAAAGCCGACTTGCCTGAAGAGAACATGATACAACATGGACTTGCTAGGTGCGCATACAGCTTGAGTACGTAGGAGTTTTCGGCGACTGCTACAGATCAGTGACATCACTTGTAACACCGTTCTAGTTATTTTGATCCATCTGGCGATCAAAGTGTAGATGTAGGATCATAGCCTGTGTCATTTACCACTTTCTATTTCTAATTTTTGTTTTGCTTACTGATTTTGAAACCCAACAACTTACAAGTTGTTGGAGTATTTCTGTAACTGGTTAAGTAATTTTTCTAAACTAATACATTTTTCAGAGTAACAACTCACTTGAGAAAGAGTCAGCTGGACCACCACATTTAAAAACCCTTCCGCTATGCACTTTACTCTAACGTATTGGGACCAACATCACTGTCTTGAGGCGACTTCAATATGTTGATTTTACTAATAACTCATTCCTAACCTTGGTTATCTCAACTTGATTGACAACAATCTCTCCGGAGATATTCCTATAGACTTGGGTTCTGTGTCCAAACTCCAAGCTCTAAGCTTAGGTAAGAACACATTTTCCGCACCTATTCCTCCCTTCTTCCGAGAACATTACAATCCTAACCAAGTTTTCATTAGGATCAGACACGTTTTTTGAAGTAATTCTTGTCTAACTCTCCCAACTCCAAAACCTTAAATTTCTCCAATTATCTCACTACAGTTTTACCAGAACTATTCCTTCCGGCGTCTTCAATTGTTCTGCTATCCAATAATTTGATTTTGCTAGAAATCATCTTCAAGGTGGCATACCTTCTAACATGAGCCTAAAATTCCCTAATCTCGTGAATCTTGAACTATTTCAAAACAAGTTTAGTGTTCTGATTCCTGTTTGTATCCCGAATGCTTCATCTTCATTGCTCAAAAGCGTACAAGCTCTTGTTAACTACTTCGTAGGGTCTTTACCTAGTCTAGGAATCCTCATTCATCTTCATCTCTTAGTGTTTAACTCAAAACTCATTGTAGATGATGTCAGTTTCATTTCATCATTGACTAATTCATTTCATCATTTCACTTTAAACACAACATTTGATTGGTTTATTGCCAGAATCAATAGCTAATTTGTCAAAATAGCTTACAAGCCTAATCTTTGCCTACAATAACATTCATGGGAAGATCCCTTCACGTATTGGAAATCTTCACGTATTGGAAATCTTGGTATGTTATCCACTACTTACAATATCCTTTAGGGTGAAATTCCTGTGGACATTGCAAAACTTTTGAAGTTGCGAGAACTTAATTTGGCAAGGAACAACCTTTCTGGAAATGTGCCTTCAAGTCTTGGTAACTGCACAAACGTACTTGCGTTAGGTCTCTCTCACAACAAATTCTAAAGATTTATACCTTAAGAAACCTTAAATCGCTCACCTATTTAGTTGCATTAGATATTTCTCACAATGCCTTGGAGTGTTCAATGCCACATGAAGTTTGTTTGCTAACACACCTTGCAGCATTGAACTTACCGAATAAGTCCAACACATGGAGGAGAAAATACATAAAACAACAACCTTAACATGATGCAAAGGCTGAATATTACCATTGATATTGCTCAAGCAGTTGAATACCTTCATTTTGGTAGTGATTCATCCATTGTTCATGGTGATTTGAAACTTGGTAATAGTATTTTGGACGAGGATATGACTGCATATGTTGGGGTTTGACGAGCTGTAGAATAGCAGGAAAATATATTTATAAAACTCCCTAAGGTGGTCGAACCCACAGAGAATGATGTATCGAAATAAACTCATGTACTAAAACATAGTTTTTGGATAAATTGTCTGAGAAATCGAAAAATAGAATTTGGGTTTTTGTTTGACAATATAAATAAAGATTTAAAACAAATAAAGGATAATACAGATCCTAAGGTTGAACTTCTACTCTCGATGACAAATAAACAAATATTCATGCAACAGGTGAGATATCAGGAAAGAGTTAATATTTCGTTGGTCCGGCAAATAATAACTTAGATTAATAAACAAGTGCCTATCTCCTCTCGGTCTCAAGAACACCTATTAATCAATCTTCTTAGATCAACAGATTTAAATCCCTACAATCTAATACTTCGTGGTCCGACAGTATAGATCGCATCATGCATTCCTAATCTCACTATCAATTTTCACCACTCGGTCCTCCTATCAATAGCTAGACATCTAAATCAATCTTCACCTCTCGGTCCTTCAATTAATTTAGAATTATAAAATAAAACAGGAATCACAAACCATCAGCAATGAATTAATAAAACATACATCCAAAGTTGTACAAGCCCTAGAATCTGATAAAGAAATTAACTAAGCATAATAACGTAAAGAGACATAATTAAATAAAACTAAATTGCATAAAAATAAAGAGGAACATTAAAGTATAAAAAATTTAAGTGCTAAAAACTAAAATAACTATGGGATCAATCCTCTAAAGAGGAATCCTATAAAGGATGTCCCCAAAAGGGAGTCCACTGAATTATCTAAACTAGAGGGCTATTTATAGGGTTCATGTGGGCTTTACAAGGCAGGTTGTATACAAGGAATATGATTAGATTTGGTATTTTTCCTCAATTCAAAATAGCCAAATTAAAGGATTTCTGCCCAAAAATATGTTGTTGAATCTTTTGCTTCCTTTCTTGTCAGATATTGGTCTTCTCTTCAATTATTTTCCCAAATCTCGATTTTGCCTTCAAAAATTCGCACTTTCCTTTCATGACTGTTTCGGATGTCGATTGAAATACTGCATGTCGGTCGACATGCAGCACAAATTTCGTTCTCTCCCTCGCTCGACATCACCACCATCTCGACATTCCATGTCGATCGACACTGGGGATGTCGATCGACATGGGTTCCTCCTGTTGACTCCTTCCTCGGTCAACACTCCAGCTTCGATTTGTTTTGTGTGTCGGTAGACACATAAGCAAAATTGGCGAATTCTTCATTCTTTTGTTCAACCTTGCTCATTTTCAACATATTTTCCTACAAAACTGAGCAACACCATCATAATTCCACTCTAGATTGATTCATGCAGCAAAAATACGAGAAATAAACGAAAACATAATAAAAACAACTAATTAATCAAACCAAATATGAGTGAAAATGTGAACTCATCAATCCCCAAAACTTGAATATTTGATTGTCCTCAATCAAAAGAATAGAATAAATCTCAAGTTCATGTAATCAAAATGTGCAATGCCTCACAAGATTTATCACAATCCAAGTATGAAATATCCACATTACACAAGCAATCAAGTCAGAAAATTTGTAAACTTTGGAAGAACCTCACAAGAAAGTGTATTGCTCATCACTCAAGTGTTTAGGGGTTTAATGTATATTCACTCCATCATGTATGATTTACATCTACCATAGGCTTGCAAATATTCTAATTTCTCCACTGCTTAAATGTGCACACAAGACCTAGAATCAGAAAGGACTTTGATTAGGTTGTAATGTAGGCTTGTTAGTGAAAGGTAGGAAAATATATGGCCAAGTGACTAAATCAATTGAGTTCATGATTGTCAACAAATCAAACCACCATCTATTCCTCATCCACCCATCTCCTATAATTTTCAACACAACCCAATGCTATTTTGTTTTTCTCTTTTTCTTTTTCTTTCCTAATCCTCTACTTATAAGGATACAAACAAATTTTTCTCTCCTTTTTTTTTCTTGAGCTCAACCTTCTTTTGCTCACCAATTCCAAAAATTTCTTATCCACATCACATCTATTGCCCATCACCTCTACTCATTGACAAGAAGGAATCCAAAATTTTCTTAACTCATAGACAAGGACAGAAAACCAAGGACTCAAAGGCTAATCATGAACAATATACTCAATATACCCTTATTTCACCCAAATCCTATAGACATGATACAATTCACCTTTTTCATAGCACTCTCTCATAGACAAGACAACACTACAATGTTTTTCTTAACTTATAGACCAAGAAAGAAAAAGTAACAGGCTCAAAGGGGTTAATCTAGTGATAAATTTTATTAAAGGGACAGTGTTTAGGATAATTTGGCTAACAAAGATGGCCTAAAATCATTTTCTAGACTTGTGCACACTATGCAGTCTTGAAAAAGAAACAAAGCAAGTTATAGAGAAAACATAACATGCAATTCTCACATCAAACGAAAATAAGGCTCAAAAACTCACTTTGGGTGCAATTATGTTCTTCCATTGTAAACATCAAATCAAACTCAATCTATCATGCAACTGCAAGTTTCAAAAATCAACTCTTCATGCGGTATTCTACATTCATAGGCTACTTTAATCACAATCACAATTGACTCAAACCATCAAAAGATCAAGTATATATCGCATTATCTTGTTCAGAAGAGATCATGTCCAAAAATCCAACTCAAAAAGGTTTGAAAAATTTTTGACTAGGCAAAAATTTAAAATAAAAACTAATCATGCAAAAATTTAAATACGGAAAGCGTAATAAAAGTAAAAGGGAGAAAAGTTTCAAACTCTTGTCCACATCCCCCAAACATATTTCACTCGAAGAGTGGAAAAAGTTTGAAAATCAGACAAAGTTTGAAACACTTACCTTCAAAACTCGTGGTCAACCTCAGACGTTGCCTTTTTATCTCCATCTTTCTTCAGATGCAGCAATTTTGCCCTATGTGTCGATCTACAGGGTGAATGTCGATCGACACAGATCCTCGTGTTGAGCCCCAGCCTTGCTCGACAATCAGCTCTGTTGACGTCCTTTGTGTCGACCGACACCTAGTGTGTCGGTCGACACAACCTTCTTGTCTCGATCTCTTCAGACTGGATCGATGTGGCCATGTCGACTTCCTCTGTGTCGACCGACACATAGTGTGTCGGTCGAAACAGATGGTTTCGAATTTTTTTTTTTTAGGCAGAAATTTAAAAACATAAATCAAATAACAGATAATATAAAGGGATAGAAAGTTTGAATTTCTTGTCCACATCCCCCCTAACTTATTTCGAACTCGGAGAGTTAGAAAAAGTTTGAAAATCAGACAAGAATAAGAACTTGTACCTGATAGTTGATCTCACACATCAACATTTTTATCCACCGGAGGAATGTGCGACAAACGACGAAGAATTGGGGCTGCTGGCACTCTGTGTCGATCGACAGGGCCGATGTTGATCGACACAGAGCCTTCAAATCGACTGCATCCTTGAGTCGAAGTGTAACTCCGCCTTGACGTCTGTGTCGATCGACATCAGGCATGTCGATCGACATCAGGCATGTCGATCGATACAGAGGTTGGTCCTCCAAATTTTTTTATTTTTTTTCCTGAAATAAGAAAAAAAACAAAAATTAAAATACAACTCAAATCAATAATCCTCAAACAAAATTAGTAACAAGTCTAAATCTATCATTCCCCTGCAATGGCGCCAATTTGACGAGCTGTAGAATAGTAGGCAAATATATTTATAAAACACCCTAAGGTGGTCGAACCCACAGAGAATGATGTATCGAAATAAACTCATGTACTAAAATATAGTTTTTGGATAAATTGTCTGAGAAATCGAAAAATTGAATTTGGGTTTTTGTTTGACAATATAAATAAAGATTTAAAACCCTAGGGTTGAACTTCTACTCTGGATGACAAATAAACAAATATTCATGCAACAGGTGAGATATCAGGAAAGAGTTAATATTTCCATGGTCCGACAAATAATAACTTAAATTAATAAACAAGTGTCTATCTCCTCTCGGTCTCAAGAACACCTATTAATCAATCTTCTTAGATCAACAGATTTAAATCCCTACAATCTAATACTTCTTGGTCCGACAATATAGATCGCATCATGCATTCCTAATCCCACTATCAATATTCACCTCTCGGTCCTTCTATCAATAGGTAGACATCTAAATCAATCTTCACCTCTCGGTCCTTCAATTAAATTAGAATTATAAAATAAAACAGGAATCACAAACCATCAGCAATGAATTAATTA
The DNA here is from genome assembly GCA_026898455.1 of Plectranthus barbatus. Taxonomy (NCBI): domain Eukaryota; kingdom Viridiplantae; phylum Streptophyta; class Magnoliopsida; order Lamiales; family Lamiaceae; genus Plectranthus; species Plectranthus barbatus. The sequence goes on along the minus strand of JAPKLW010000111.1, from coordinate 476,317 downwards.
AACATACATCCAAAGTTGTACAAGCCCTAGAATCTGATAAAGAAATTAACTAGGCATAATAATGTAAAGAGACATAATTAAATGTAACTAAATTGCATAAAAATAAAGAGGAACATTAAAGGTAAAAAAAATTAAAGTGCTAAAAACTAAAATAACTATGGGATCAATCCTCTAAAGAGGAATCCTATAAAGGATGTCCCCAAAATGGAGTCCACTGAATGATCTAAACTAGAGGGCTATTTATAGGGTTCATGTGGGCTTTTCATGGTAGGTTGTATACAAGGAATAGAATTAGATTTGGTATTTTTCCTCAATTCAAAATAGCCAAATTGAAGGATTTCTGCCCAAAAATATGTTGTTGAATCTTTTGCTTCCTTTCTTGGCAGATATTGGTCTTCTCTTCAATTATCTTCCCAAATCTCGATTTTGCCTTCAAAAATTTGCACTTTCCTTTCATTAGTGTTCCGGATGTCGATCGAAATACAGCATGTCGGTCGACATGCAGCACAAATTTTGTTCTATCCCTCGCTTGACATCACCACCATCTCGACCCTCCATGTCGATTGACACCGGGGATGTCGATCGACATGGGTTCTTTCTGTCGACTCCTTCCTCGGTCGACACTCCGGCTTTGATTTGTTCTGTGTGTCGGTCGAAATAGAGTGTGTCGGTCGACACAGAAGCAAAATTGGCGAATTCTTCATTCTTTTGTTCAACCTTGCTCATTTTCAACATATTTTCCTACAAAACTGAGCACCACCATCATAATTCCACTCTAGATTGATTCATGCAGCAAAAATACGAGAAATAAATGAAAACATAATAAAAACGACTAATTAATCCAACCAAATATGAGTGAAAATGTGAACTCATCAGGGCTATGGATTAGCCAAGATTATTTCAGACAGAGTTCTACTGAACGGACGCAACAGTTTTATCTAACGTAACAGTTTAACTTGGATTAAAGGTACCACAGGCTAGGTCCCTCCTGGTATGATTCTGTGACTTCATCTTCAAAATAAAATTGACATTTTCAAAAATAATTTTATCATTCTTTTTCTTGTCTATTTGAATATAGAATACGACAGAAGCTGGTGCGTGTAGTTATGGAATAATTAGTTGGAGATTTTTACAAAAAAAAGGCCAACTGATGATCATTTGCTAGAGGTCCATCTAAATCTTCACTGCTACATCAGTGCTGCTTTGCTAGATCGAGCCATGGAAGTTATGGATCTTCAACTACAAATTTTGATCATGAATGATGAAGAGATAAAAGAGTGCATGAGTTCTATTCTAAGCATTGGAGTTGTTGGAATTTGGCAGTCTGACTACAGAGATAATGCAACAATTTAAAACTGAGTGCTGCAACTATTAACAATGAATAATGCAACAAAACTGGGCGGAACAGAAAGATGCGAAAAATAAAATAAATTAAATAAAAGTAGCCGAGTCGAGGAGTCCTCTTCCCGCAAGCCTAAAATGTCAATGTAGTGCTCGTTTTGATATCGCTCGTCCACAAAGGTAAAACGACTTCGTCTTCTACGAGGTAGCACCAGGATCATAATAGCTAAGGCGAATTGAACAAAGTTGGAAAGTGAGATACCCAAAAAAAAACTTTGTAAATAATGCAAGTTTTCTCAAAAAGTCGCAGCGATGCAGCATATGCGGTTATTTCTTGTCAACCTCGAACATGCACCTATGTATGCCTATATATAGGCAAGCCCACCGGGGAGTTACGATCGATAAATGAACACGATCGACAATTACTAACCAAACATTATGGTGTTCTACAGTTATGTCTTATCACTAATGTTGTGACATTACAAACGAATATTGAATAAGCTTGTGACGGTTATGTTTTGTCACTTAATATTGTGGCATTACAAACGCAATCATTGTCTTGTCGTTTACAAACCTGATATCATTATCACGTCTGTTACAAACCGACATCATTATCACGACAGTTAAGATTGTCGGTTATCGAGAACATAATATTCTCATACACCATAAGATGTCAACTTGTGGTTCAATTTCTCACTCACCGAAATTCGGATTTGAGAAAATAAACGTACCACAATAATATTTAATTACGATGAAATTATATATTTCACACGAGAATTTGACATTAAAGTCCCTGAATTTCCAACAGGAGTGTAGTGCTTAAAGGAGATGGCTAAAGAGAGAATGTCAATGGCATATGTTGTAATTAATTTGCTTAAGATACAAAATTGCTATCTAATTTTTTTTTCTTATGTATTTGAGACTAGCGTATGACTTCAGACTTTCAAAATTTTAGGTGTTCTTCACCACAAGAGCCCAATCCGATATGGCCGAGTCCACTTAACACCTCTGCTATGTAAGCTCAACCAATGTGAACCATCCTCCCT
>JAPKLW010000111.1:446117-473920 GCA_026898455.1 Plectranthus barbatus | reverse complement strand
TTCCATTTTGATTTTTTCAATCATCTTTTGCATAAATCCAACAAGTAAGCCCACACAGTTAAAAAATTCTTATTTATGATTGGGTTAATGTATTTAGTCATATATATAATTTAAATTAAGGTACATAATTTTAATGAGGAAATGATATTTCTTCCATCGTGTATGACCAATTAGCTACAGCCTACTTGCAAAATGTTTAAGGATTGTTCTCCAACATCAATGACTTTGATCGATCATCTTTATTATTTATAAAAGTATGTAAATATGTTATTTTACTATGGGAAAATATTCAAATTAGGAACCCCAAAGTAATTCATTGATCCTTAGTATTTCAATGGTTGATTGAGAAGTCTAAAAACTCAATAAAATTATTTTTCAATAGAATGATTTTTTTACTAAATAGAATCGATTAGTTTAAATATAACCCTTCTCAGATGCCCCCGTTAAAGGTTGAACTCATGAACTACTTGACACAAACAACACGTTTAAACCATTTGCCCCCCAAACTGGGACCTTATGATCAAATTGGAGTTAGATATTGCACTATACAATAAAGTTGTGCTTTATTTTATTATTAACATATATTTTTTAATTTATTTTAAAAAAAATCTAGCATTGATAGTGTTGTGAATTGAAACGATTGCACACACAAATAACTAACAGAGAATTAAGGAACACAGAATTTTTAGTGGTTCGAGCTATGCTCTACGTCCACTCTTTAAGGCTATCGGTGATGGTTTTATTAAGGTGGAGGGAATACAAAATATGACTTAATTTACAATTATGGGGAGTAGGGGTATTTATAGGGAACAATTCCTATCGAAATCTTATACTAATAAGGATAAATCTCATACAACAATGAAACAACCATATTTTTTCCAAAATCCAGCCTTCCTGTAGACCTTTGCATGTAAGACCACTGCCTGCGACACCCTTGGTAGCTCGAACCTTGGAGCTTGACCCATGCTTGTAGTTTAGATATTGAGACTAAACTCAAACAATTCTTCACCTTATGCTCAATATCACCTCGACTCGGTACCTCCTCCTCAGTTCGACTTCAACGGTTTGATCAGTTCCAAACAGTACTCAAACTTAGTACTAGGAACTGTCTACGTAATCTTATCCGCAGGATTATCGAGGGTATTGACCTTGTGCAGCTCGACCTCACCAGCTATCACCACATCTCTAATGAAATGGAACTTGGCATTGATGCTCTTTGTTTTCTCATGATGAACATCATTCTTTGCCAACTGCAAAACATCTTGATTATCATAGGAAACCTTCATCTTTCCTTGATCAGTCCCCAGTTCATTCATAAACCCAAGCAACCATAGATATTCCTTAATTGCTTCGGTCAAGGTAATGTACTCCGCCTCGGTCAAAGATATGGGTACAACCCACCGCATACTTGCTCTCCAACTAATCGTTGTTCCATACGATGTGAACACAAACTCTGTCAAAGACTTCCTCATATCCATACATCTTGCATAATCCAAGTTTACAAATCCTTCAACTAGGATCCTCAAGCTTGAACCATCATCCTCGAAGACTAGACCCTTCCCAATTGTTCCGAACATACCTGAGGACCCACTTCAGAGCCGTCCAATGCTCATTCCTAGGTTCGACCATGAACCTACTCAGCATGTTGAGAGCATAACTAAGATCTGGTCTCGTACAGACCATAACATACATCAATGAACCAACAATGCTCGCATAAGGAACACCTCTCATAAACCTCTGTTCCTTGTCATCAAGGTTCCCAACAACACTCAACTTTAAATGAGCTGCTAAATGGGTGAGAACAAGCTTTAAAGCCTTTATTTCTTGTTTCTCAAGAACCTTCATCAAGTATCCTTCTTGAGACAAAGTGAGTCTTTGTCGAGCCCTATCTAGAACACTCTTCAACCCCAGGATCTTTCAAACACAACCGAAATCATTCATTTCAAACTGCTAACTCAGAGCATTTTTTTGATTGGCTATCCCTTGTTATCTCGACTCGCTATCAGCATATCATCTACACAATAGTAAATAAATGCGAGTCTCCATAATTTCACCTCAAAAATATACACATGGGTCGTGTTTGCATTGAACAAAGTCTTGTCGAACTATAAACTTGTCGAACTGCCTATTCCACTGCCTTGGAGACTGCTTCAATCCATACAATGACTTCTACAGAAGGCATAAGTTCTCCCCACCACCGGCTTCCTCGAAACCCTCCAGTTGAGTCATAAAAATCCTTTCCTATAGCTTTCTATAAAGAAATGCAGTCTTCACATCCAGTTGCTCTAACTCTATGTCATACCGAGAAACTAAAGACAAGATCTGCCTGATCGTCCTTTGTTTCACCACTGGCGCAAACACCTCGTCATAGTCCACACCTTCCCGTTGTGTGCAGCCTCGAGCAACTAGTCTAGCCTTGAATCTAACCCCAGAAACCCCCTACTTCTTCTTGAAAACCGCTTACGGCTAACTACCGATTGCTTCTCCGTTGGCTTATCCACAAACACCCAGGTGTTATTCTTCTTCAAGGAGTTCATCTCCTCATTCATGGCTTCGAGCTATTAGAGTATCTTCTTGCAACTTATGGCCTTGGTATAGCTCTTAAGCTCAGTAGCAACGAACTTACCTCTTTCACTACAACGAAGGTATATGCTACATGTACATCAGCATATCCTAGTCGAGTGAGAGGTCTAATCTGCCTTCGTTCCCTATCTCTTATGAGATTATAACCTCGAAGTACATCTGGCCCTCAACCATCAACCCCTACATCCTATTGAGATGATCTCTGGTGCGGTGTCATTTTGCGTCAAGAATACCAAGTGCCCAAATCCGGCAACCAGGTTTTCCCTAGCCCAAATGCTATGTAGATAGTCAATTCGTTTCAGGGTTGATCCTACGGAGAGTGGAGTTAAGTTGTTCAACCTTCAGTGTCACGAGAATCTAACTAAAGCAAATGATTTATGTATCTAAATAATAACCTGCAAATACTTAAAATAGAATATCAAATATAATAAAGTGTTCGGGTGAATGAATATCAATATCGAGTTGCTGAGAATAGTATTCATCAGTTTCCTGTAATTGGTCAATTTGTTGGTAGATGGATCTCAGGTTATCTTCTAAGATATTAAACTCGTCTCAACTCAAGGCATTGTCACTATAAGGAGCATTCCTAAGATAAAATGGACTGCATGAAATACCTACTGTCACTAGGCTTCCACTAGAGCTCTCCTCCTTAGTCAACAACAAGGTTTCTACCTAGTGATCCTACAAATGCCCAACTCCTGATGACTTGGCCTGCTCACCTTAATTGTTCAGGCTAACCACAGTTTCCATAGTCCCCTTTTATTGGAGCTGGCCATCCCAACCCTAGTTCTTTCGCAGCTTCATTAAGATCTGGAACGCATTCTAATACTAGGCTAATGATATTAGTTCCCATCCTGGCTCAACCTAGCATTACCCTTCCAACCCCTGACCACAATGGTTTTGCCACTAGTGAGTTCACTCGGCTAAAGCTACCCCACTTTGGTTTTCCAATTCCCCCAGATCTACTCAGGTGGCCATCCAGAATAACCTAAATGGATTGGCTTGCTGGAGACTTAGAACTCCCTAGGAATAGAACCAGAACGAAGGATAATGAACTGAGATAGACTTGTCCTGACCAAGTTAGAAAACCCGAAACCTCACACACTACATCTCAACATCTCAATATATTAATTCGTCCACCCCGAACTGGGTGTTTGGCACGATATAAAGTAAATGAAATAAACAAGATAGAGTGAATTACCAAACTTCATAATAATCTTGAAGAAATAGGAACCTTCAAGTATTACAATAATTTGGCTCTTCACTGGAAATACAAAATTAAATATAAAGTGTTTAAAACATAAAACTAGAACTAAGTGCTTAGATGCCAAAAAGTAAATGATGTATTTGGCTTTTATACTAAGCCTTATTTGCCACATACAACAACTACTAATTCCACGCAGGGAATATGCCCAGATCCCAGTTAAAACGCTCTTTGCATATACCTTCCTGCCTTTGACCAATTCAATCTCGCAGATTAAGCCTTGGAATGAGTTCCGAATTCTGGCAGATTGATTCTCGCAGTAACTACAGCACTTTCCATTTCCAGTCTTTATGTAGAATCGCTCAATACGAAGAGGTGTTTTCCATTGCATGTGAATATGCTGATTCCTTCCAGTCATTGGAGTAAACATTTAGCTGAATATGCTGAATATCCTGAAATAATTTAGCACAACACCCCCGACTCTACTATAGAAATAGACTAAAACACTAAAGAAAAGACATAAAAATAGACTCAAATCAGGTCAAATCTAGAGTCGTGTCAATCTCATAGAACTGCCGACCTACTCCACCTCAATCTTAGCTTCTACTCTCCTGCCTTCGACCTCGATAGGTCGTTTACCTTTGACCTTGACGGTCCTACCTTTGATGTCGACAAGTCTTTTCTCAAAGGTTTATTCCTCGGCTCCTTTGTCAAGGTCTCTTACCATCTCTTCCTTAAACACCATACCCTACTAATGATGCACTTTCTTATATTCGGTTCGAGACACCATAACTCGTACCCTTTCACTCCTTGTGGGTACCCAATGAATATATATTTCAATGCCCTCCTCCCAAACTTCTCTTCTTTGAAATTTGCGTAAGCCATGCAACCAAAGGCTCTAAGGTTGCTAAAATCAGAAGAATGACAAGACCATGCTTCTTTCCGTGTCTTGAAACTTAATGCAGTCGAGGGTCACAATTTATCAAATAAGCTGCAGTAGTCACTGCTTCAGCCAGAACGACTTGGGTAGCTTCGCAAATGGAATAAGAAATTCTTCTGAACGTCGTTAAAGGCATTCACCTAGTCCTTTCCAGCAATGTTCAATTGTACCTCTCCGCCAATCCATTCTGCTGAGGTGTTCTAGCCACTGATCTGTGCCACGCTATACCTTGCTTCGAGCAGTACCTCTCGAACTCCTTTGAGCAATACTCAAGATGTATCAAGTATGTAGACCCACACCTTCCTAGAGTGATTATCGATGTAGACCCACACCATCCTAGAGTGATTATCGATGAGGCTTATCAAGTACCTCGCTCCTCCATTCAAATTGACCCTTGAAGTTCCCCACATGTCTGAGTGGATATAGTCCAAAGTTCCTCAAGCTCAATGTCGACCTACTCAAAACTTCACCCAGTGAGACTTTCCAGAGATGCAATTCTCACAGAAATCCAGCTCTCTAATATTTTCCCTAAGCAACAGATCATGCTTTGATAACTTCTACAACCCTCTCTCACAAACGTGATTGAGTCTCTTGTACCACAGTAACGACTTATCAATAGTCACTATCGAAGCCACCCCGTAATTGTGCTTCCCATCATAATGTAAAATCAATTCCTTCAAGCTCCTCTCATCAAGACCAAGGACTCTTTGTAAACCCTCAGGACCCCAACTTCCATCTTGATCGTGTAGCCTAGTTCATCGAGTATCCCCTGAGAAATTAAGTTCCACTTGAGCTCCGGAACATACCTTACACCTCAAAGTATTCTTTCTATGTTATCGTGCATCTTAATCCTCACCGTATCCATTCCAACTACCTTTCATGCTATATTGTTACCTAGAAGAACAGTCGAGTTCTCCTGCTCCTTGAACCTTCTAGCCATGACTTATTAGTTATCATGTGGAATGTGCAGCGTCAATCCAATATACATTCCCTCTTCGAGCTCTCCTTCAAAATCATCAGTGCCTCTAAGAAGTCATATTCTTGCCCAGTAACAGCTACATCCGCCTACTGCTTTGGGTCGTGCATCGTCTGCCTCTCCGGACAATCTCTTTTGATATGTCCGTCCTTTTAGCAGAGATAACACCTAACCTTCGACTTCAACCTTGGCTTTGGCCTCAATTTTGACCTCAAATTCCCCCTGTTGGAATTCTTCATATCCGATCTCCTCGAGCCACATTAGCCACCAGGCCTTCTCCATAAGAGTTCTATCTCTTGTCGTTTTTCTCATTCAACTCCTTCAAACTTAGTGTAGAGTGAACCTCATCCAAGGTGAATGACTCTCTTCCATATAGTAAGGCTTCCTTGAAATTAGAATAGATCTTTTACAGTGCTCTCAACAATATCAGCGCCTGATCCTCGTCACCTAACGTCACTTCGATATTTGCCAGATTGAGGATCAGTTTATTGAATTGGTCGAGTTGCTCATTGATCGGTCTACCCTCTTACATCTTAAATGAATACAACACTTGTTTAATATAGAGCTAATTTGCCAAGGACTTCGTCATGTATAATGATTCAAGTTTGGTCCAAACTTTTGCCGCCGTCTTCTCATTCGACACATTCCTCAACACCGTGTCTCCAAGGCTTAGTATCAACACACTGTATGCCTTTGCCAATTTGTCTTTCTTCTGTTGCTCCATCATCGTGTCGGGTAACCCAGCCTCTCCCTTCAAGGCGTCGTCCAAGCCATGTTGTACGAACATTGCTTACATCTTCAAACTCCACAAACTGAAATCATTTGATCCCATGAAACACTCCACCTCAAACTTGGCTAAACCAATAGCTATCCTTTTATCCACGTTCACTGCACCAATTAATTGTGAATTGAAGCGATTGCACACACAAATTACTAATAAAAATTTAAAGAACACAAATAATTTATAGTGGTTCGAGTTAAGCTCTACGTCCACTCTTCAAGCCTATCAGTGATGATTTATTAAGGTGGAGGGAATACAAGGTATGAATTAATTTACAGTTATGGGGAGCACGAGTATTTATAGGGATAGAGTCTATTCAAAATACTAATAAGGATAAATCTCATCCAAGAAGGAAACAAGATAAAACCATATCTTTTCCAAAATCCATCCTGCCTGTAGACCCTTCCGTGCAAGACACTTAGTACCTCGACCCTTGGACCTCGACCCATGCCTGGAGCCTAGATATTGAGACTACACTCCAATAGATAAAAATTACATTTTAATCCAAATCAAAAGCATTATATCTACACAAATGAAGAGTCTTAGTTTTTTTTAAAGCATTATGTGTGTAGCTAGCTTTTTCAATTAGAATATCATTTTTAAAAATATGAAAAATATAATCTAATTTGTTCACTTAGAACATATGGATTAAATTTTAATTTGATAAAATGGAATTAAGTTTGAAAAAAGTTAACAAACAGTATCAATTAAACTGCACTGTCCTCTATTTAAGATGTTTATAAATATTTCAAGTGTATAAGAATTATATTTTAATAAAGAGTATGCGCTTTTAATAGAAAATGAAATTTTATTTATTATAATATATAATTAGTGTTTGAGATTTGAGAACCGGAAACTTTGGGAATAGTCTGGATGGAGGCAATATTTTTCCATCGAGATAATAAGGAGGTTTTGACCGGAAAAAACTATGACTATCGGACTTCTCCATAAGATATACTTTGTGCATGTAAGTTTAATGGTAATGATATGGATAAGGGTAAAAAAGGGGAGGGAATCGGCATCTTGAGCCATAGCAGATAGAGTAGCGAGGGAAGAGAAGAGTTGCGCCACCAATGATAGAATGTAGGGTTGAAGAGATCGGTCAGGCTAATACCATGATAGAATAGATATGATTTGCCTCACAAAGTTTAATTTGTTGAATCAAATATATAGAGGTACAAATTGAGAAAAAGAAGGTGTTAGTCCTGAGATCAGAGTGTTTTGTATTCAGCGGAAGTTTTAAAATGATCTTGCACTTCTGAGAACTGGCTTTCAGTTTTCAGTTTTCAGTTTACGAAAACTCAGTTTAGCTCAGAGTTAGTTTAAGTTTCAGTTTCAAGTATACACTTCAATACTTAGAAAGTATTGAAGGTTTCAAATCAGTATGGAAACTTAAATGGCAGAAACTTAAGTAAAGCAGTAAACAGACACAAGATATTTTATAGTGGTTCGGAGCCTGAAGTCCTATGTCCATTCTTCGGAGATTAGTCCAAAAATTCACTAAGGATCAGATTACAAGCCTTCTCACGATCTATAGTTAGCCAGACGGATGCCTTTGTCCTTCGGTCTGCTAGCGCACTCGCCCAGAAACTCCTTGTTGTCTGCTTCCTTCTTCAGGTTGAAGTGAGGACGCACCTTGCAGCCTTCAAACTGGATGTTGGATGTTTACTGTTCTTCCCAGAACGAAGTTGGTTGGCAATCACCCGTCGGAATCAGAGTTCCGGACTAGAAAACTGATTGTTGTGTTTATTACTTGAAAAGTAATAAACACCAAGTAGGTAGCTTAAGCTTGAAAGCTTGAGACTCGTGTACTTAGACACATACACGGAATGAGTAGCTTAAGTTGGAAGACTTAAGCCTCGTGACTTAGACAGACACGGAAATTCAGAGAGCTTTAGAGCGTTTGAGTTTTGAATTTGACAGAGTTTCTACTAAGCTTTTCAAGAGTTTCAGATGTTTTATTTTTATCGAGGTGTTGAGCTATTTTTAGGTGGATGGTCGATGCTTTGAAATTCTGCCCGTTAGACACACGATCCAGCCGTTAGAGACAAATGGAATGTCGTCCAATCATCGCCCATAGTTTTCTGATTGTTGCAGCCTGCTCTCTGCTCTGCTCTTGACTTTGGCAGTGTATTATTCACCTACCCTTGTCAGAATCGAGTTTTCAGTACGAGGAACTGGAAACTGAGATACCTCATACATCTTTGAGTTTGACAAGATTTAAGGAATCTTGAATATGACATGAGTTCCACTTCGGATTCCTTTTGTCTTCTCACTTTTCACGTGCTAGCTTTATGCTCTGAAACTAAGAAATTAAATTCCCAAATTTCAAGTTTTAAGTTTCGGGTCTTCTTCGGTCAAAACTCAATTTCCAAAAACTAAATTTTTTGGACATTTCATGTTTCAAGTTCCGAAACTTGACTTCAGCATTTTCAAGTTTCTCAGAGTCTTCACTTTAAGTTCTGAAACTTGATTCTTGTCTTCTCGAGCTTTGAATTCTAACAATTTCCTCCTTAGGGACTAAGTCTCTATCTCTTTGATCTTGAGCTTCAGTTTCTAGATTCTATTACAACTCTATATATCCTATACAATGATTACATGTAGAAACATACTGGAAACTTAAAAACTGATTTTGACACACCAAAACATCAAAATAAAGGGTAAACTGAAACTCAGTTTCTAACAATTTTCCCCTTTTTGGTGTTGTCAAAACCACTTATCTAAAGTCAGGAAAAAGGACACTTGATGAACTGAGTTTACAAAAGACACTACTCAGAACACTATTCCTTTAACCGACCTACTCTATTTGATCTTACCCCTGAATTGGAGAGATATTACTCGATAATAATCAACAAATAGAGCGAAATTAGATTGCTGATCACACTGGAATATGTGAATTCGGCCAGGTTAAAAAAATAAGAGCACGAGTAGCGAGAGAGAGACAATGAGAGTTTGTCTTCAATACAGTTTTTAGTTTTTCATTGATTGTGAGAAATTACAAGTACATCAAAAACTAAAAACTAGATCCAGGTTAAACTGGAAAGCAAAACTTTCAAAAAAAACTTAAGTTCCAAAGACTTACGGAGGAGGTTGCTCTGAAGAAGATGGCTTTGGATCAGTCAGTTTTTAGGCCAACTCCATTAAGGCATTGAATTGAGCTTCCCTCCTCTTGTCTTCTGCTTCCTCTCTCTCCCTTCGCTCAGCCTCTTCAGCGTCCCTCTTCCTCTTCTCCTCTTCCTCCTTCTCCTTTCTCAGCTTTTCTTCCTTCTTCCTCTCCTCCTTCTCTTTTTTCCTCTCCTCTTCCCCCTTTTTGACAACATCAAAAAGTGTTGCCACTGTTTGCTTGATAGAGGAGACGGATTCAGCGGTTTAAGCATCCTTTTTGACTTTTTCATCCAGCCTAGCCTTGATTTCTTGAGTTTCCTGCCTAATTTCTTCGAGCTGGGTTTGAACGTAATGTTTAACTTCAGCAATGAAGGCGGATGGAGAAGTGCTTGAGGTAGCTTGACTTGCATCTTCATGGTATTGAACCAGTGGAATCTCAGTAGATATAATGGTGGGGGCAAAAGGTACCATGCCACCGGTCACCCTTCTCTCTTCTTCCTCTCTGTCAAACTTCTCCTGCCTGAGCCTTTCTGCCTCTTCTTCTTCCTTCTTCTTCCTTTCAAGCTCGGCAAGATGGAGTTTGAATTTTTCAAGGAACAGGCTATGTTTGATTTTCTTTGCAATCTCTCCAAGTTCTCTGGCCTGGCCTTGAATGACTAAAATTGCATGGACAGTCCTCTCTGCAGTAGTAAGGATGGTAAGCTCATGAGAGAGAGAAACTGCCTGCTCCATCTCCTCTTTTTCAAGTTCAGCTTCAGTCAATTCCTTCTTGGCCTTCTCCAACTCAGTTTCCAAGCTTCTTTATTGTGCTGCAAGTGTCCTCACTCTTTCAAGTTTGACAGCAGAGATATTCTGGTAATCTCCGGGAGCTGGAACAAGAGTTTCTTCGCTAGGTTGAACTTCTTCTTCTTGGGTATGAGAGGGAGAAACTTGATTTTCAGGAACTTCTGGAATTTCTTGAACTGGAGCTTCAGGGGCATATACAAAGTCAGCAGGAGGCAATCTTTTTCTCTCAATGAAAGCTCCACATTTCTCAGTTGTAGGCAAATTTTTCAGCCTGAAAGCTCGAATAGTTAGAAGCCTCTGCCTGACTTGCTCTACTGACATTTGCCTGCTCTCAGTCTGACCACTCCACTCATTGGCCCACACCTCCTCGGATCTCCATAAAGTAAGTCCGAGCCTTTCTTGCATGATTGGTCTATCTTCTTCATCCAGCTCGTGCTTCACCAAGTCAAACCTCCTCCACCTTCGAAATTCAGCATTAAGATCAAAGGATGTCATGGTGTCTTCCTCAAGAATGTCTGGGTACAGAAGCATAACTTCTTCAGTGACCTTCTTCTCTATTCTCTCTGAGATCTCAGCTGCCCACGGTATGAGGTTGGAGTCTCCAGTATCTCTAACTCCCATGGGTGGGCACCAATTTTTCAGCCACTCATTGGAATGTTCTGGATGAGGTAGCCCACTCAGAGGGATTCTATAATTGTCAAGCTGGGTGGCTTTTTGAGCGTATTCTTCTCCCTCTTGTCCCAGGGGTGATACCTCCACCTCCCCTGCCTGTCTTTTAAAAAGTTGAGCACTTTATCCACACCAAGATCATCTCCTGAATCTGAGACATCAGAAGAGGTGGATGGGTAATCATCAGGCATATCAGACTTACCACTTTTACCTCCTTTTGAAGATTCAACTTGGCCGTCTTTTCCAGTTTTCAGTTTTGAAACTGAAGTAGAGGTTTCAGTTCCAGTTGTGGTCGGCTGGGATTTTTCAACATTTTCAGTTTTAGCTGAGGGTTGGTTGACTGAATGTCGGCTGTTCAGAGTCGGTCGCCCCTCCTTCAGGTTCAACGTCAAGGTCTGGATCAACCCAAATTTCAACTGATTTCTCCTTCTGAGAGCCTTGATCAAAACCATAAGCTTCTTAGTATAGCGTGACAAAGGTTTCATTAGACATAGCTTTGGGAAAAGCAGTGGCTTCAGGTTCCCGAAACTGCAGTTTCCTCCATGGAATCAGTTTCGTGGGATCATAGTCATCCCCTTTTCTCTTCTTCTTCTTCTCCACAACCTTCTCCTTTCCTTTCTTTGCTTGTTGAGCTTCAGCTCTTGCCTCGGCCTGCTTCCTCTGTTCTTCCTCCATTATCAGTTTCTTACTCCCTTTCTCGGTAACCTTCCTCTCTCATTCCTTCAGAGTCCTTTTCTTTGATTTGGATGGGGTTCTGGCTTTCCTCACAACAACAGGAATCGCAGTGCCTGAGAATGGATGTCCTCTTCCTTTGCTTGTCACCTCACCAAGGTTTGTAAGAGTAGGAAGATCCTGCATAGCTTGTTCAAAACTGTCCTCCTTTTCAATTTCAGTTCTCTCTGCTTCAGAACTGAGAATTTGTTAAATTTTCTTGTTCGGTGGAATGAAGTCAGTTTCTAGCAGTTCCTCTCCTGCATCAACATCCTTCACCAACTTCTCGATCAGGTAACTGATCTTCAATCCAAAACTAACTTCGGCGGCAAACACTCCCTTTTCAGGTATAGTGGAGTTTCTCCTCACGTTCTCCAGTATCCTTAGAAAGATAAATTCCGCTCAATTTCCACCAATTTCATCATCAAGGGCAATCAACAGGGAGTATTTTTTCTTGCTCAACTCAGAGTATGAGCCTACATCACATTGCAACATCCGAATTGCAATGTCTCCCAAAAACTTGTAGAATTTGTCGAGCTTTGATGTTTTGGTGCCAACCTTCCAACCAGTTGTAACCGACTCCTTCTTCCAACTCCTCCAATGGCCTTCCATATCCTCCCTAACGACATATTTGTAGTTTGCAACATCTTCACCATCATTCTTAGCATTGGGGGATGGACTCGGATTGTACTCCGACCACAGTGGTGGTGAAAGCTATTGCTCCCTGGTTGATCACAGCATTGGCGTAAAATTCGGCCACCATGTAAGGATGAAACCTTTTTGGATAAACAGTAAGAAAAAATAAAAGGTGTTCATGAGTCAGCTTGGCAACCAATCGAGGATTAGGACAGACTTCCTGGGCCTCCTCCCACAAAAGGATCTTCTCCTTGTTCACCTAGGCAGCCCTCTTCTGTTCTGGTGTAAGGCTTGCAGCAGATGCCTCATTTTTCGCCAATTTCACCAACTCGGCATAAGGGATGTAATCCCTTTCAAAAACTGACTCAGATCGACCAGAGGTGGAAGTTCCTTGCTCCAGATTCTCGGCTATTGTCCTCTTCGGCATGACTAATGGCTGATGATTGGGAATAAATGAGGGAATTTTGGTAGGAGACAACTTGAATGCTCTGGGTGTTTCTGGATTTGGTATAGTTTCAGAGAGCAAAAATGGCAATAGGAAGAAAATCTGAAAAACTGAAAATCTTCCCTATTTATAGAGATCGGTCATCAAATTTGGACGGTTTTGATTCAGTCAACATCGCACGATCAACGGTTGAAAATCAACGCCTGTTGACCTGCTCTGCATGATCGGATGTGGGCTTCAACACGTGGCACTCTAGGATTGAGTCGTGTCTGCTCTACATTTAATGCGGCGTATGAGATAAGCCACTTTTTGAATTTTAATAGCTCGCCTCTCGTACTGAAAATTGAAACTAAGTTGAATTCAAGTTTTCAGTTTCTTTCTTAAACCGAGAGCTTGGACTCAGTTTAAGTCCGCGACCTTCCTTCAAAGAAATCCAAAACTGAAAACTTAGAAATTAAGTTTTCAAACTTCAGTTTTTCAGTTTCTCCGCCAATAGCACTTAATGAAGAAAAAAATGGCTAAGTATAGAATTATAAACTGAAAACTGAGCACAAAATCCAAAAACTGAAAATTTCAAATCTTTAGATCTTCAAAATCCTTTAACGAAGCCACTTGAAATTCCAATAGGATTCATAGACTAAAAACTTAGAGCTAGGACTCAGTTTTAATCCACATCTACTCCTCTTCAAGTTGAATTTTAACGATCTTGAGTAAATCAAATTAGAAATTTCATCAGGCTGAAAACTGAGAGCTGGGACTCAGTTTTATTCCGTATCTACTCCTCTTCAAATGAGATTTCATTGAACTCAAGCAATCTAAGTTTGATGCGTAACTCCTTGAATTTGGTCTCTGGTAGAGGCTTAGTGAAAATGTCTGCTAACTGATCTTCAGTTTTGATATATTCGACGGATATATCCTTCTTCTCCACGTGATCTCTGATGAAATGATGTCGGATATTGATGTGCTTTGTTCTTGAGTGGTGAACTGGATTCTTGGTGATACACATAACACAGCTATTATCACAATAAATTGGCACGCATCCAGTTTCGACTTCATAATCCAATAGTTGTTGCTTAATCCAAAGAACTTGAGCACAACAAATAGCAGCGGCTACATATTCAGCTTCCGTTATTGATGTAGCTATGGAATGCTGCTTCTTGCTAAACCAACTAATCAATTTGTGGCCTAGGAACTGATATTTTCCACTTGTGCTCTTTCGATCAATTCTGCAACCTCCAAAATCTGAATCTGAATATCCATTGAGAATCAGTTTGTCAGTTTTAGGATACCAAATACCTAAGGACTCAGTTCCTTTGAGGTATTTCACAATCCTCTTTGCAGCTTCCATTTGCGATTTCTTGGGATTGGCTTGAAATCTCTCACAAACTCCAACAGCATAAGAAATATCCGGCCTGCTTGCAGTCAGATACAATAAAGATCCAATGATTCCTCTATAGCTTGTTGGATTTACTGTTCTCCTTCTTCATCGAGATTGATTTGGGCACTAGGGCTCATCGGAATCCTCAAGGGCTTAGTTTTCTCTAGGCAAAACTTATTTATCAAGTCCTTGGTGTACTTCTTTTGGTTGATGAAGATTTCTCCTTCAGACTGAATAACTTGAAGACCGAGGAAATAAGTCATTCGCCCATCATGCTCATCTGGAAATTTCTTTGCATCAATTGGGCAAACTTCTCGAATAACTCCAAGTTTTTGCAGCCAAAAATAATATCATCGACATATATTTGATCTAACAGAATGTCAATTCCATCCTTGATTCTGAAAAGAGTTGTGTCTATTTTTCCTTTCAGGAAACCATTCTTGAGAAGAAACTAAGATAAAGTCTCATACCAAGCTCTGGGTGCTTGCTTCAGCCCATATAGAGCCTTTCTCAGTTTGAAAAACAGTAAAGTTGTGGTGTGTGGCATAGGCTTGAAACAATCTGATCGCTTCAAGTTTGGCAACTGGAGCAAAAGTTTCATCGAAATCAATGCCTTCGCATTGTGCATATCCTTTTGCAACCAATCTTGCTTTGTTCCACACTATCATGCCAGTTTCATCTCGCTTTTTCTTGAAAAACCATTTGGTTCCAATAACGGATTGATGAGTTGGTCTGTCCACCGGGAACCATACATTGTTACGAGTGAACTCAGCTAGCTCTTCTTGCATCGCATTTGTCCAATCTGTTGACTTCAATGCATCTGCTACCTTCGTTGGTTCTGACAGTTGAGAAATAAAACACGATAGAAGAGCACTTCCATGGAGTGTGCGAACTAGGTTTGCAATGTTGTCCAACATAGCATTTTCAGGATGATGTCTCAACCACTTTAGCTTCTGGAGCTGACTAACTTCGATAGGTTGATTAGAAGATCCTGGAAAATCCGTTCCTAAAACTGGAACAAAGGTTAATGATAGAGAGTCTAAACTCAGTTCTTCCTCTCTTGAAGCTTGAACCTCCAAAACTTGATCCTTCGATCCTTCAGTTTTGTCCTCTTCAGATTGGGCAACTTCAGTTTGCGCATCTTTAGTTCGATCTGAGCAACTTTAGTTTGAGCTTCTTTGATTTGGATTCCCCCTTGATTTGTGCCTGCATTAAATATTAGGGAATCTAAGGCTTCAGCAAGAACTATAGCATCACTGGCCCCTTCGACAGGTTACAATCCAGCCGAGTCAACTGAAGAACTAGACATTTCATTCATAGATCTAGTCTGAGAAACTGAAACTGGGACAGTATCATCTTCTTCAAAACTCAGTTTCTTATTGACATCCTTGATCTCATGAGTTTCTAACTCCAGTTCTTTTAAGGTCCTGCGCACTAGAATAGACTCATCAAATTCAACATTACATGTTATCTCCACAAGTCTCGTAGTCTTGTTGAGTACCCTATATCCCTTGTGAGAAGGATGTCCATAACCAAGGAACACCCCTTCATCAGCTTTGGGACTGAAGGTATTCAATTTTGACTTTCCATTATTATGGACATAACATGGTGAACCGAAAGCACGAAGATGAGCTATAGAAGGCTTACAACCATTATAGACCTCGTAGGGAGTTTTGTGATGACTGTTGATGGCACTTCTATTCTGAGTATAGCATGCAGTCATCAAGGCTTCTCCCCAATATCCTTCGCTTTAACTTGCTTCAGCGAGCATGGTCCTTACTGCTTCTTTGAGTGTGCAATTCCTTCTCTCAGCAAGGCCATTTTGTTGAGGAGTTCTTGGAGCTGACTTTTCGTGGGCAATCCCAATGTCTGCGCAGAAACCCATCAAAGGACTATTACAGAACTCAGTTCCATTGTCAGACCTTATCCTCTTCACGGTCACTCCTTTGGGGTTTTGAACTTGCAAAATCAGTTCAGGAAGCTGGAGCTTGACCTCGTCCTTAGTTTTCAGCAGCCTCACCCAAGTGGACCTCGAGTAGTCATCAACAACTACAAGAGTGAATCTCTTTCCTCCGATGGTGGGTGGCTTTACTAGTCCGAAAAGATCGATGTGCAAAAATATTTTGTCTATGCTCACTGTTACAGGATGGTTCTTGAATGAAGCTTTGGTTTGCTTTCCCATCTGGCATACTCTGCTAACTCCGTCCTTCTTGAATCCAGTTTGCGGTAGGCCTTCAACCAATTTGTGCTTCGCCAAATGTCTGATGGATTGAAAATTTAGATGACTCAATCGTTTGTGCCAAAGCTAATTTGTGCCTTCCTGGGAGCTCGTTGTGACTAGGCAAGTGTCAGCTTGGCCACTCTCCTAATCCACGACATAGAGACCTCCTTTTCTGATTCCTTTTAGTATGGTCTCCTTCGAGTCTTTATCTTTGATATGGCACTCAGCTTCAGCAAAGGTCACCTCATAGCCACTTTGAATGAGTTGATTGATACTTAGAAGATTGTAGTTGAGGTTGGTGACCGAAGATACGTTCTTGATTGTTATGCCATTGTATTCGACACATCCTTTGCCAATGACTCTCCCCTTTGAATCATCACAAAATACTACAGGAGGTCATCTCGCCATTTCCAGCTTTGAGAGTAAGTCTCTTTCTCCCGTCATGTGTGTGGAACATCCACTATCTAGAATGCAAGCTCTCCTCTTCTTTTGGAGCTGATTCTGATGTCCCTGTACCTGAAAGACAAAGAAAGTTAGACTCTAGGTACCCGAGCTTCTGCGGGTCCTGCAGTGTTAGTCTTTTGGATCCACCCTCTGGGAATCCAAACTTGTTTCACCTTAATCATTGGTGATTTCTTCTCTACCTTACTCTTCCTTCTGAAATAATGTATGCTGTTTGGATGCAATACAGAAGGATAAGTGGGTGTTTGCAAACTCCTTTTGGAAACTGAGTTCCTATAAGAGTCTCAGAAACCAAGTCCCGGATGTGAAGTCTTCCTAGCCCTTGAAAAAGAAACTTGTTTGGGCTCAGACCTCAAGTAGGTGTTCCCCCTACTTGGATGAATCCTTTTCTCATAATAATTGTGATTAAAAGACCTCGAATTTTTGAAATCCGGACGTTAAACTGACTTTTTCGCTAACTCAGTTTCAGTTGCTGAAATAGGTTTCCTCGTATTGGGAATATATTGCTTCACCCATTTCTTAGGCATGTTTGGCTTTCTCTCAGGTTGATTCATTTTGAAAAATGAATTCTTTTTCAGTTTTGGGACTGAGTTTTTCAGTTTGAGAACTGACTTTTTCCCTTTATCCTGATCGGCCAAACTGGAGTTTTTCCCTACTTGGGCTACTCCTTTGCCTAACAACTTAACTTCGAAACTAGAGTTTCCTTTGAAATAATGATTTTTAAGTTTTCCAATTTCGGAAGTAGATGCATGATTGCTCGAAATATTTTCTTCAAAGACTATCCCAGATTTATCAGTGGGATCTCTTTGGATTCTCAAGGCCTCTTCTACTTTGCTAGTGCTCGAATAAAGTAAGCAAATAAGTTTTTGATCACTAGCAACTTTAAGTTTCAAAGAATCACATTCCTCAGAAATATTTTGAAATTTTTTAAGTAGGATGAAATGTTCTTCTTTAAGTTTGGTCAGTTCCTCACCGAGTGACCTAGATTTTTCAATCTCATTGGTCAAATTAGAAACTTTAAGTTTCAGTGAGGAGTTTTCACTGACTAAATTATCTTTCAATTGATGAAACTTCGCAAATTCTTTGGAAATATTTTCGAGGGAAAGTTCATATGAATCCGAGAAAATAGATTCAGTGTCCTCGTCAATGTATGCAAAAGAACAAGAAACAAGTTTAGAATAATTTACCAATTTTTCAGTTTCTGGTTCTTCATCTTCCCCATCTGAGGCATCATTTCCTAATGCAGCCATGAAGACCAGCAAGGCTTCCTGCTCCACTTTATCATCCGACGTATAATATCCATCATCATGGTCTGGAATGTCGGGCACTTCAGTTCTGGAGAGCATGGCCTTTGTAACGGCTTTGGAAGCTCTCTTTTCGAACACTTTCTTTAGCCTTTCTGTCTCTTCTTTGGAAATAAGAGGGCAATCATACTTGAGGTGATTTGGAGAATTGCACTCAAAGCAAGCTTTAGGTGCTCTTTCAGTAAACTTCTGGTCACCTCCCTTAGCACTTTCAGTTTTGGCTTTAGTTCTCTCGATCAGCTTGGTGAGCTTTTGCATTTGCTCCTCGAGTTCAGCAACTAAGATTTCCTCCTCCTTCTTCTGGGAGTATGATGTTGTAGGAGCCCCCTTTGTTGCAGATGTTTGACCACTCGGTCTCTCAGATTGGTAGGGCTTCTTGGGCCTTCTTTGAAAGTCCCTCTTCACGAAGAAGGCAACATCTTTTTCATTTGCAGGTGTACTTGCAGTTCGAACAGCTTTATTTTTATTAACCATCTGAATGTCCCACTGGTGTGCTTGAAGCTGGGCAAAACATCCTTTGTCGACATTTTCGATGGGTCCTTTTCTTTTAAGCTCGTGATTTTAACAAACCAATCTTCTTTGGGCATTTTCGAGAGGATCTTCGCATTAAGATCGGCAACTGTATATTCTCTGCCCAAGTTCTTCAGTTCACAGACAATGGCATTGAATCTAGCTTCCATTGACTTGATATTCTCACCGAGAAGCATTTGGAAAGATTCATACTTATCAATGCAGATTTGCATCTTATTGCGTTTCATTTGGTCAGTTTCCTGGCATAGAGTGCCAAGGAAATCCTATACTTGCTTAGCATTGTCGTACTCCAGGGCCTCTTCAACCAGGGAATCTGGTAGGGATGCTAGGATCAGCTCATGGGCCATCAGGTCTAGATGAGCTCTGGCTTTATCTTCGGTAGTCCACTCAGTGTACGGCTTCTCAACGAACTCTGGACCATCTGCTCCTCCAAGTCGGGGGTTGACCTTTGTAATCTTCAGAGGTCCGTTTGCTATCACCTCGGCCATCTCCGGGTGGATATTCTTCAGCATTATAAGCAACCTCTTCTTCCACATATTGTACTTCTCAGCAGAATACTTGGGAAGCTTTGTAACATTCATCATCTTGAAATACCTGAGCTAAAAAACAGAAACAAGTGCAAGGGTATATGGATCCGGTCCTAAGCGACTCAACAACGACCAGCCTGTAAAGACTGACCGGCGCTGAAACCACTTGTTGGTCCCAAGATCAGAGTGTTTTGTATGTGATAGCTGCAATATAACAGCGAGCAAATAATATTTTTACACCCTGAGGTGGTCGATCCCACAGAGACTGTACAACGAACTACCCAAAGTACTAGCTATAATTTCTAGAACATAGAAGTTTGAGGATTTTGGAAAAAGGGGTTTTGTTTGGGAATTTCAAGATAACAATGCGACAAAATAAAGGTTTTGAAAACAATTAAAGGGAAACACAGATCCTAGGGCATATATTCTAATCATTAGCATGCAATATCCATCAACTCAGCAATGGGGAAACAATAGATTTTAGTGGATTAAATTCCTTGGTCTGGCAATTAAATCCTAGATTACTAAACAGTGACTTTATCCTCTCGGTCTCAAGAACACCAATTTAGTTAATCTAAAAAATCATCTAATTAATTCCTATACAAGTTTCTTCCTTTTGAGACAGAAAACAAATATAATTAATTCTCTCATCCTATTAACAATCTTCACCTCTCGGTCCTTCGATTGATAACTTTAAACCTAGACTCAAATTCACCTCTCGGTCCTTCTTTTAATTTACATTATTAAATTAATCTCATAGAATTAAACATGTTATTCGAGTTGATTTCAATAAACATGCATCAGAAAAGAATACACATAGCCCTAGAACCTGTTAGGGTTCTACCCACAAAACATGACTAGAAATAAAGCAAACATATTATAGAATACCTTAAAATTGAAGAGGAACCTTCAAAGTCTTGGAAAAACTCCAATGCTAAAATATTCTAAGTGTAAAAACTGGGATAATTTCGTGCATAATTGAGTAGAGTATTTATAGAGGAGCCAAAATATCTAATCTAGGTATTGGGCTAAAATAACATAAACTTCCAAAATAGGCTGAATCTCCATCTCGTGCATCTGTGTTGATCGACAGGATGCCTGTCGATCGACACACAGGTCAAGTTGAAATCTTGGATGACTTTCATGTCGAGCTGCAGCCTTGTCTTTCCTGTCGATCGACATCGGCCCTGTCGACCAACACATATGCATGCGTCGAGCTCTCTTCATTTGCCTTGCTTACGATCGACATCCGACCTCTATGTCGATTGACATGCACCATGTCGATCGACACAGAGGTCCTGCTTTGGGTTTTTGGCTTCGTCTTCCAACTTGGTCGACTTCCCGTGCGTCAATCAAAGCGGCAACTCTGTGTAACTCGGCTCTTTCATCATTTCACCTCTTTTTAGCCCTAAATACCTGCAAAACTCACCACGAAGGGCATAACATCCTTTAAAATAGTTTCATGCACAGAAATAAGTAAGAACATAACAAAATAAACTAAAAACAATGGAGAAAAATATAGATAAGTGAGTATAAATATGAGCTTATCAAACCCTCCAAACTTGAATACTTGATTGTCCTCAATCAAAGAAAAGAAATCTCAAGCAGTTGAAAGTGCAATGCCTCACAAGATTCATCGCAATCAAAGATCATAAATCCACATCACACAAGCAATTTGAAAGAGATAAGAAATCCATTAACTTCAGAAGACTCACAAGGAAGTGTATCACTCATTCACACAAGTTTTTGGGTTTCAATGAAAGCACTCACAACATGTATGAAAAAATTTCTACCATAGGCTTGCAAAATTTCTAGAATCTCCACTGCTCAAATGTGCACACAATTCAAGAATCCAAATGGACTTTTGATAAGGTTGTAATGTAGGTGTTGGTCCTGATTTACCAGAGTCGTCGTGATTAAACAGAAACACGAAATGCAGTGGAATAAATATATGTCACTTGCACTCTTGAGTTTTCTAAATGTTTAGCTTTATGTTCGAGTATGTGTTAGATTGTTTCAAGATATACACTAGCGACTTGATGTTGCTAGGTTTCAAATCCAAACAGGAAACAATAAAATAGTAAATGACACAGAGTTTATAGTGGTTCGATCCAATAGATCTACGTCCACTCCTCAGTCGATTCACTGAGAATTCCACTAAAAAGATATCAGAATACAAGGATTCACCAACACATGCAACAGGTGGTGAACTTTCGAACCAGCTCCTGCACAGCTATCCTCCGTTATCCTGTTCCTTTTCAGGCGCAGGGCACACCTTCGTAAAACTCGCCTTTACTGCTTATGGAAGTTTTAGAGTTCCTCCCGAACTTTGTCTGGCTTTGCGGCTAACGCCCGTCCTAGTCAATCTCTTTTCAGAGATGTGACTGCTGGATGCTTCCAAGATAGGAAGGTATCCCAATGATTGAACATTCTCAACCGGAGTCAAGGAATCTCTTCAATGTAGTGTCAGATCTTGAATGGGGACACTACAGCGGTTGTTGAGAGCTTTGAATATTCTCAGATGTGAACTCTCAACTTTATGACTACTTTTCTCACTTTCGCTTGTCTGAGGAATCTCAAATAATTATCTTCGCTCGTGAGTAATGGAAGTAGTGATTGAAGCAGTAGTCTTCTCTCGTTTTTTGACTTGTCTTTTATACTTGGAGATTCAAACTTTGAATCTCCATACCCGTTAGACACAACGGTTCTTTGTCCAAGAGAGTTGCAGCTTTTTCCCTTACTTTCTGCCTGGAACAGTGCTTTTTACCTACTTCGGGTAAGGTCGTCGTCCTTGATTGAACGTTTTGTCAAAACGGGAGCCTTAGCAGATGTCTTTGATCTTGTCTTCGCTTAGCATTCTATCGGAGATGCTAGATGTAATCTGCTAACTGTCTAGATTCTTGATTGCTGAAGGCTTCTTCTTTTAACAATTTGCTAGGTATTAGCAATCTGCTGGCCTTTTGCAATTTGCTAGTTTCTCTGTCTGCTAGATGTCTCTAGCATTCTCTTTTGTGATCAATTTCTGACTCCTCAGCAAATGTTCCTTTAGCATATGAATCTTCATCTGCTGACTGCTATGCCTTCTAGCAGTCTTCTTAAGTAATTAGCGAATGCTGACTCCTTCAGCATTCCTCCCTCTTTCTTTATGATTGCTGACTTCTTAGCAATTAATCTTCTTAGTAACCGATCACTTCTCCTTAGCGATCGCTTCTGTCTGCTAGCGTCTTTAGCTGTGAGCCTTCTGCTAACTGCTGACATCACTTCTTAGCATCCAGAATCTTCAGAATATGCTAGGATCGAATTTCCTTTTCTTTGATTTGCTAACACATGCAATCCTCCATAGCATTTCCTAGTCTATTACAACTCGATAATTTTCCTATACAGGACATTACAAACAAGTTGCTAGACTATGCTAGAATTCAGCAATGATCGACCAAATGCTAAGGCTTTGATTCAACAAAACCTATTACAAAACGATCCTAAAGGGAGAATTACAAAGTAATTCCCAAAAGTAGGCTTTTTGTGAAAGGTAGGAAAATATGGCCAAGTGACTAAAAATCAATCAAGTTGTTCTTCCTCAATCAATCTAAACCACTATCTATTCATCATCCACCCATCTCCTAATATTTTCAACACAAACCAAGGCTCTTTGTTTTTTTTTTTCTAATCGTACTATGCTCTTAAAGATTTTGTTTAATTATTTGAGCTTATAAGGACACAATTTTTTTTTTCTAGAGCCCAACCTTCTTTTGTTCACCAATTTTTTTTTTACAAATTTCTCATCCACCTATAAGAATTACCCTTATTTCACCCAAATCCTATAGATAGGATACAATTCACCTTTTTCATAGCACTATCTCATAGACAAAATAGAACCACAATGTTTTTCTTAACTCATAGACCAAGAAAGAAAAAGTAACAGGCTCAAATGGGCTAATCTAGGGATAAAATATCACAAGGGACAATATTTGGGATAATTTGGCTAACAAAGATGGCCTAAGATCATTTTCTATCATTGTGCACACTATGCAATCTCGAAACAGAACAGAAGCAAGTTCTAGAGAAATTAAAACATGCATGCGAATCTCACATGAACAAAAATAAGGCTCAAATCTCACTTGGGTTCAAATATTTCTTCCTTAGTCAATTTCAATCCACTCAAACATCATGCAAGTGTAAGTTTCAATTAGACCCTATCATGCGGTATTCTATATTCATAGGCAATCAACCACAATTAAAATCAAATCAAACTCATCCTCAATCAATTCCAATCTCAAAATTAGTTCAAGTGGGTTCAAGACTCCATAAAAATTTTTCTCACACTTTATCCATATTTTTTTTCTAGACATAATAAATAAACAAACCAATTCAAATAAAACAATAGAAAATAAAGCAAGTAAAGGATAGATAAGTTCGAATTTCTTGTCCACATCCCCCCAAACTGAGAGTGAGAAAAAGTTTGAAAAACAGACAAGAAATAGAATTTGTACCTGACTCGTTGATCTCAGACATCAATTTTTTATCCACCGGAGGAATCAGCACTGTGCGATGAAAATTTGGGTCAGCTAGCACTCGGTGTCGATCGACATGCAGTGTGTCGATCGACACAGAGCCTTCCACATCGACTTCCTGCACAAGTCAAAAGTGTATTCTCCGTGCGCGACCTCTATTTCGATCGACATCAGGCATGTCGATCGAAACAGAGGTAAATCCTCTTACACATTTGTTTTTTCGAAAATCAAACAAAAATAAAGTAAAGACAGAAAAATAAAAAGAAATAAATAGGAACAAAAATTAAAAACAAAAATCAAAGAAAGTGAACGAAAAACAAGTAAACAGTTGGGTTACCTCCCAACAAGTGCTTTAGTTAACGTCGTAGCTCGACGAGTACCTATTTTTCTGAACCAAGGCGGGCTAGAGCGCACTCGCCTTCCTTGGGAATCCACCATATAGACCCACCGATCTTGGATGACAGCAGTGAGCTCGGGATGAGACGGTGTAATTGATAATTTTGCTTCCTCGTTCCCTCGCTCCCAACTTTGAGCGGCTCGGTCTTCTTTGATTTCCTCACTTGCTTCATCTTCTTCCTCTTCGTCAACTTCCTCCCTGGAGGTAATTCTGAAGCACTCTGATTGCTGCCGGCTTCTGTCGAGCTTGAAAGTGATCTTCTCCTCATTTGCTCGAAGCGTGATCTCCCCTCCTCGGCAGTTAATCAATGCAGCACTAGTGTCTACGAACTTCCTTCCCAAGATTAGAGGTGTGCTCCCATCTTCCTTCATGTCGAGGACCACTAAATCTGCAGGAAAGATAAGATGACCTACACGAATAAGTATATCTTCAATTATACCTTTGGGGCGAGACACAAATCGGTCTGCCATCTGCAAGGTGATAGTGGTCGGCCTCAACTCTCCAATCTTGAGGCGTTGGAAGATAGAGAAGGGCATCAGGTTGATGCTGGCACCAGTGTCGCACAACACCTTCTCGAACTCAATTCCCCCAATCTCTACTGGGATGGTGAAGCACCCTGGATCACTCCTTTTGATAGGCATCTTCTTCTGCAGGAGTAGGTTGCACTGCTCATGAAGCTTCACTGTGGCATTCTCCACGAAGTGCTTCTTTTCACTCATCAACTTGCGGAGGTATCTCATGTAACCTGGAATTTCAGACAAAGCTTCAATCAAAGGTAAGTTAATACTTACCTTCTTCAAGTTCTCGACAAAGCGCAAAAAACTTGGAATCCTCCTTTTGTTTGGCAAAGCATTGAGGAAAGGGCATCGGAGGTGGTCTGGCAGCTCTGAAACTCGAAGAATTGTGCTGAGGAGGTGCCTGTGTCGACTGGGAAGTATTTCTGTCAGTCTGACCTGCATGTCGATCGACAGGGGGTGTGTCGATCGACACACCCGTTGCAGTCCTGTCGATCGATTCCTCATCATCTGATTTGACCTTCTCTCCATGTCCTCTGTGTCAGTCAACAGGATGTGTGTCGACCGTGTGTTGACCGAAACAGAGGACGGCTCCACGGGCTCTTTATCCTTTCCTCCCCCAAACTTGTTTTGGGGCATGCTCGGACCTGAGTAGCTAGTCCCGAACCTCAATTTCACAGCCTTGCAGTCCTTTTGGTTCTTTGGGTTGACCTCGGTGGTGCTTGGCATCTTTCCTGGCGTGTGTTGCGCACCAAGTAAGGTGGTAATCTGACTAACTTGAGTTTCAATGATCTGCACGTGCTTCCCGAGCCTGTCCACCTTGGTATTAACTCCTGCCACCTCCTGCTCAATTTTCCCAACTCTGAAGTTGGAAGCTTTAATGAACTTCTTCAACACCTCGTCGAGGCTCTCCTTTTTTTTCTCCATGATTTCACCATACTGCACATCAAAATCAGGTGGAGTTTGTTCGGTAGCTTTAGGCTGAGAGTAGGAGAAGCCTGGATGAGGTCTAGGATGGTAGTGTTGGTATCCCCCTTGCCGGTACTGATTCTGGTAGCCACCACGATTCATGTAGTTCACGTCGGCGATAGGGTCAACCTATGCAACAGAAGTAGAAGAAGTAAATTTTTCAACCTCCCCTTTGAGCTTCTCGATCTCCTTCTTCAAGGTATCATCTTCCTTTGTCTCCACTGCCCGGACTTGCGGTCTCTTTAGATTGGACCATTGTTGAGCATGCAACGCCATCTTCTTGAACAGCTTGAGGGCCTTTTCAGGTGACTTGCTCATCAGAGAACCTCCCGCGGCATAGTCAACGGCCGCTTGGGTGCTCTCATTCATCCCTCTGTAGAAGATGTGGACCTTCTCCTCGGTATCAACTCCATGGCCTGGGCAACTCCTCAACAACTCATTCCACCTGCTCCAAACCTCAAACAAGGACTCATCCATCTTCTGGTTGAACTGCAGGATCTCCATCTTCTTCTAAATGATGACTGAAGGTGGGAAGAAGGCGGCGAGGAACTCTTCTCTGAGATCGGCCCATGTACGGATGCTGCTGCAGTCCAGGGTTGTAAACCACGTCCGAGCCTGATCCCTAAGGGGAACAAACGCAGCTGGATCACATCCTGGGTCACTCAGCTCTGCTTGATGGTATCACACACCTCCACGAACATCCTGAGGTGGGTGTACGGATCCTCCACTGCTCGGCCTCCAAACTGGTTCTGCTGAACCATCTGAATCAAACCGGTCTTGAGTTCAAAGTTATTGGCGGTGATGCCAATAACAAATCCCTCATTCCCGGGCTGTGGTCTGTACTTCTTGGCCATCGCGTTGGGTCCTCATCATCGGAGTCCTCCTGTCGGCGCCTCTCTCTTTCTCTTTCTCTTTCTCTTCTTTCGGCCTCGCGCCTGTCTGCATCCCTCTCTGCCATGAGTTGCTTGACAATGTCCTTCATATGGTTAACTTCTTGGACCAATAAGATGGCACTCTCTTGAGTTATGAGTTGTTGATCGGTATCCTCCAATGGTGGCATCTCTGAGAAATCCTCATCAGTTCGGTGTGGTGGTGGATCCATGTTGTTGCTTGGGCCTTGTTTTTCCTTGCTTTTTCTCCTTTGGACTGTGGCCTCGATTTCTGGATCAAAATTCTTGGGTGGTTTGCCCCGAGCTCTCGTATTCATAAACCTGAAAGCAAAAACAAAAAGAAAAACAGAAAATCAGCAGCAGTGTCGATCGACAGAGAGGCTGTCGATCGACTCGAAGGATGCTGCTGTGTCGATCGACAGGCGTACTGTCGATCGAAACAGAGAATAGAAACAGACACTCACGCGAACCCTAAAATTAAGAAAATTAAACACCAAAAACCAAATTCAAAAACAAAAGCACGAAATTAAAAACACAAAAACCAACAAGAACGAAATTAAAACAAAAATAAAATTACAGCCTCAATCCATCAGAACTAAAAATAAACTAACAATTGGATAGATCTGACAGTCCCTGGCAAAGGCGCCAATTTGATAGCTGCAATATAACAGCGAGCAAATAATATTTTTACACCCTAAGGTGGTCGATCCCACAGAGACTATACAGCGAACTACCCAAAGTACTAGCTACAATTTCTAGAACATAGAAGTTTGAGGATTTTGGAAAAAGGGGTTTTGTTTGGGAATTTCAAGATAACAATGCGAGAAAATAAAGGTTTTGAAAACAATTAAAGGAAAACACAGATCCTAGGGCAGATATTCTAATCATTAGCATGCAATATCCATCAACTCAGCAATGGGAAAACAATAGATTTTAGTGGATTAAATTCCTTGGTCTGACAATTAAATCCTAGATTACTAAACAGTGACTTTATCCTCTCGGTCTCAAGAACACCAATTTAGTTAATCTCAATAATCATCTAATTAATTCCTATACAATTTTCTTCCTTTTGAGACAGAAAACAAATATAATTAATTCTCTCATCCTATTAACAATCTTCACCTCTCGGTCCTTCGATTGATAACTTTAAACCTAGACTCAAATTCACCTCTCGGTCCTTCTTTTAATCTAGATTATTAAATTAATCTCAAAGAATTATTCGAGTTGATTTCAATAAACATGCATCAGAAAAGAATACACAT
>JAPKLW010000111.1:432947-445717 GCA_026898455.1 Plectranthus barbatus | reverse complement strand
TAACTATAGATCGTGAGAAGGCTTGTAATCTGATCCTTAGTGAATTTCCAGACTAATCTCCGAAGTGTGGACGTAGGACTTCAGGCTCCGAACCACTATAAAATATCCTGTGTCTGTTTACTGCTTTACTTAAGTTTCTGCCATTTAAGTTTCCATACTGATTTAAAACCTTCAATACTTAGAAAGTATTGAAGGTTTCAAATCAGTATGGAAACTTAAATGGCAGAAACTTAAGTAAAGCAGTAAACAGACACAGGATATTTTATAGTGGTTCGGAGCCTGAAGTCCTACGTCCACACTTCGGAGATTAGTCTGGAAATTCACTAAGGATCAGATTACAAGCCTTCTCACGATCTATAGTTAGCCAGACGGATGCCTTTGTCCTTCGGTCTGCTAGCGCACTCGCCCAGAAACTCCTTGTTGTCTGCTTCCTTCTTCAGGTTGAAGTGAGGACGCACCTCGCAGCCTTCAAACTGGACGTTGGATGTTTACTGTTCTTCCCAGAACAAAGTTGGTTGGCAATCGCCCGTCTGAATCAGAGTTCCGGACTGGAAAACTGATTGTTGTGTTTATTACTTGAAAAGTAATGAACACCAAGTAGGTAGCTTAAGCTTGAAAGCTTGAGTCTCGTGTACTTAGATAGATACACGGAATGAGTAGCTTAATTTGGAAGACTTAAGCCTCTTGACTTAGACATACAAAGAAATTCAGAGAGCTTTAGAGCTTTTGAGTTTTGACTTTGACAAAGATTTTGCTAAGCATTTCAAGAGTTTCAAATGTTTTATTTCTGTCGAGGTGTTGAGCTATTTATAGGTGGATGGTCGATGGATTGAAATTCTGCCCGTTAGACACACGATCCAGCCGTTAGAGATAAATGGAATGTCGTCCAATCATCGCCCATACTTTTCTGATTGTCGCAGCCTGCTCTCTGCTCTGCTTTTGACTTTGGCAGTGTACTTTTCACCTGCCCTTGTCAGAATCGAGTTTTCAGTACGAGGAACTTGAAACTGAGATACCTCATACATGTTTGAGTTCGACAAGCTTTAAGGAATCTTGAATATGACCTGAGTTCCACTTCGGATTCCTTTTGTCTTCTCACTTTTCACGTGCTCTCTTTAAGCTCTGAAACTGAAAACTGAAATTCCCAAATTTCAAGTTTTAAGTTTCGGGTTTTCTTCGGTCAAAACTCAGTTTCCAAAAACTGAGTTTTTTGGACATTTCTAGTTTCAAGTTCCGAAACTTGACTTCAGCATTTTAAAGTTTCTCAGAGTCTTCACTTTAAGTTCTGAAACTTGATTCTAGTCTTCTCGAGCTTTGACTTCTAACAATTTCCTCCTTAGAGACTAAGTCTCTATCTGCTCGATCTTCAGCTTCAGGTTCTAGATTCTATTACAACTCTATATATCCTATACAAGGATTACATGTAGAAACTTACTAGAAACTTAAAAGCTGATTTTGACACACCAAAACATCAAAAGAAAGGGTAAACTGAAACTCAGTTTCTAACAGAAGGAAACAAATAACTATGAATCTAAACAAATCAAAGTAAAGATGCAGTGCATAATATCCTTTATCAAGAAGAAGGAATTCTTTTAACTTTTGCAAATAGCTTATGAGGATTAACCTAGAGTTTTTATGTTCTTTAGTTAATTGATGCTGAATGAGGAGCTATTTCCACTGCCCATTTGGAACAATTTTTTGTCCAATATTCCTACAAAGATTGAAGAAGCTCAATTCCTACCAAAAAAATAGTCTTAAACAAAAAAAAAAAGCACAAAACTAATAATATCGGGTGTCAATTGGATTTCAACTGAGCAGTATTGGACCTCGGGTTACTGCATCGAACAATTTGGGTTAATTTTTGTTTTGAATAGCAATATTTCAGTACTAATATTAACCACTATACTTCTATTCAATCAATAAATTCGCCTACTGCTATAAAATTCTGTTGCTCACGTATCATCTTATTTATTTATTATTTTCATATTTTTATCATTGGAAAAAGTAAGAATTATTGTGCATATTGATTTAATTGATGCTTTGATTGGAGAGTAACTTTTTTGTTTGACATGCAATTAATGTAGAAAATTCACTTGGACTAAATATATAGTTGTGCATTGCATTTTTTATTAATGATAGAAAACTCATTTTGAGTAAATGAAAGTCTATTGTGTATCACACTTTTTCGTTGAGCAAGTATTGGAGGAATTGGTGTAAATAAGCCCTTTGTATATGGGCATAAAGTGATAGAACATGATCCAATGCTATTTTTTTAAACTACTTTGTCAAGGAGTGAAGGGGAATATGATCCTAATTGTTCTTTTTCCATGAATCATACAAATTGAAATGTACGCATAATTTAAAAATTATAATGTAGTAATTACATGATAACATCTCCTTAAATAATAAAATAATAACTACAAAATGCATCTGCCCAGGACTGAAAATGCATAATCTAGTGCACAAAAATGCAGCTTATTTGAGCATTTTTTGTGCATGTTATTGTATTTTGGTTTTCATAAAAAATGCACCAATTCCACATATAAAATGGTCAGTGCATCAATTCTACAGTAAAAATGGTGCATTTTTTTTTTTTGCATTTACTGATGCATTTTTCAGCCATGACAAATATATTTCGTATTTAGCATGTTAGCATATGGAGATGGGTTAGTATATGATCATATTTCCATAAATATGTATAAAAGATCCTCAAAAGATGATTAAATTTATTCCAATAAAAAGAGAAGTTATATGACAATTCTTCTTTTATAATTAAGTTTTTTTGTAAATATTGCGCGTGCATATTATGCATATCAATATTACGGTGCAATGCAGCAACGCACGGGTATATTACTAGTATAATTTACAAATTTCCGATAATCAACTTGGAGGGTTTCTACCTTCTAGCATAGGCCTTGCACTTTCCAATTTGGCAAAAACTGTATTTATACAAGGACCAAATCCATGGACCAAATCCAGCATCCATATCAAATTCTTCATTGTTTGAAGACCTAGAGTTGAATAATTATTATTTTGCTTACGAATTTAAACTGTGTCATCTTTGGAGCAAACCGGATTGGAGATGACTGCGGACACAAGGAATAAATAAGTTACCATGGCAAAGCTTTCTAACTAATTGCAGTACTTTGCCGCAACAACAAACAGATTTCTGGAAATTTGCCTTCCAAGTATTGGCAATTGCACAAAATTGTTGGAGTGGAATTTTGAGTATTTCGTCTCTTTCTATTTGGTTGGGTCTGTCAGATACTATGCTTGAGGGCTCGATTCCAATTGAAGTTGGAGCTTTGAGAGATCATGCAGGATTGGACTTGTCCTACAATAGACGTCTAGGTAGATACCAGGCTACTCAAGCTTGCAAATACTCAATCTCGCGGGCAATTTACCTTAAGCATTAAGCATCAAGGTTCTCAATCTATCTACAGGAGCTTCCAGAAGTTCCATCGCAGAATGCAGAGCAATTAGAAATGTAAGACATAGAAACTCGTTGAAAATATTGAGTGTTTATGAAAGGACAGACTTCCAAGGAAATTCTTCAAGTTCAGGAACATAGGAAACTATATAGCTAGAAGCACAGTGGTTGAGGGCTTTGCCTATAATTAATCAATTGACTATGAGTTTGAGTCATGTTAAGAACACCCTACTCATTTAAATCGTGTATCCAATTAAAAATAAATAAAAAAGTGATTTTGTAATGCTTTCTAAAAAGTGATTTTGGAAATTTTATTACTTTTTGTATTTGGGTGGAAAAAAATTTCCAGGAAATCAGGCTCCACTAGCAATAATTTCATGTTAATTAACTAGTCAATGAGCGGAAAGTTTATAACATGTTAAGAAAACATAACATTATTCGACAATGGTTTTTCTATTTTCTTAAATATATGCATTAATTTAAAACTCACGCACACTCACATATACCAAAGTATGTCGAACCAGAGGCGGTGTAGCTATTGAATTGGGGTACACTTTTACCCCCAATTTTTTTATTTATTTTTATTAATTATGTATGTCTATTAATATTTTTATATAATTTTACATATTATTTATATATATAAATATATTTACATAATGTATCCCCAATTTTTTTTATTGATGTATTGTACCCCCAATTCTAAATTTCTAAATCCGTCACTGTGTCGAACCCATGACCTTTGGTTACATGTTAGACGCTTTCACCAAATGCGCGCGCAATGATAGAACATGAAGAAGTCAAATCCAAATAATATTACCTCTTTAATTTTTTGTATAAATTATTTCCTTTTATTGGTTAAACTCATACTTATTATTATTTTAATTAAATTTATATTTATTTAATTACTTTGGATTATCTCAGTATCCTTTGATTTCATATGGGATTAAAAGAAAACGAATTCTTGCTAAATATATATTTCTTCGTAGATTTAATCCTTAGCTGAATTTTCAACTTCGATCTTTTTATAGTTTTTTGGTCTTCACAAGTCAAGGTGTCTCCTGATTTTCGAAGTGAATTTTATTTTAAGGGCAGCTGTAAACTTCCTACAATTACTATATATATGTATTAGCTAAACCAAGTTTGGGCATCAGCCAGTCACAAATATCAATGGCAAATTCCACCATGTTCTTTCTAACTTTCTTAGTTCTTTGCTATTCCTTCTCTCCTGCAGCAGCATTCCTCAATATTGAGACAGACTTGATTTCATTGCTAGCCATCAAGTCTGTTCTTCAAGATCCATTGGGATCTTTGACCTCATGGAACCAAACTACCCATTTTTGTGACTGGACAGGCATCCGTTGCGGTCGCAGGCATCCCGATCGAGTTATTAGTATAAGCTTGAGGTCTCGAGGCTTGGTGGGAACTCTTTCTCCTCATGTAGGTAATCTCACTTTTCTCAGAGACATCATTCTCCCAAACAACACTTTCCATGGTCCTATTCCTCAAGAAATCAGCCTCTTAAGGAGACTTGCTTTCGTTGAATGTAGTTATAACTCCTTCGTTGGTGCAATACCAAGAAATCTATCTCGAAACCTTTTAGTTCTGAACTTGATTCATAACAAATTATCAGGATCCATACCAACGGAGTTCGGCTCCATTTTCAAACTTAAAGTTCTAGGCTTGGGTTCTAACAAATTGTTGGGGCCTGATTTTCTGCAATCCATTGGAAATTTAACTTCATTGAAACGAATTTCTTTAATATCTTGCGGCTTGAAAGGAGAAATTCCAGCCTCCTTGGCCCGATTTGAGATGCTAGAACTCCTCCACCTCTCTGAAAATGGCTTAACCGGCACCATTCCCACTGCCCTCTTTAATCTTTCTAAGCTACATACTTTTGAAATTCTCAGTAATCAACTTGAAGGAATCCTCCCTTCTACCTTTGGCCTCAAACTTCCCAATTTGGTAAGTCTTATTTTGGGATTAAACCAATTCCATGGACCAATTCCAGCTTCCATCTCAAATGCTTCATTGCTCGAACATCTCGATTTGGGTGATAATTATTTTACAGGACGAATACCAACGACTCTTGGAAGGCTAACTCATCTACGCAAGCTCTTCATTTTGTCAAATCGAATTGAAGACGACATCAAATTCATTTCATTATTTATCAATTCCACCAACTTGGTAACTCTTCAAGTTGATGATAACCTATTAACGGGTTCATTGCCGGACTCAGTTGCCAATTTTTCCAGTCAACTTAGCTTGCTAACACTAAGTAGGAATAAGATTGGTGGCGAGATTCCTTGGGCTATTGGAAACCTCATCGGTCTCACCGCAATTGAATTTTCAGTGAATCATCTTGAGGGTCCCATTCCGAATAGCATTACTATGCTTTCTAACTTGCATTACTTCGGTGCATTTGAAAATAGATTCAAAGGTGAAGTTCCATCTTCATTTGGAAATTTATCATCTTTGACTAACCTGTACTTGAATGAAAACAAGCTTTCAGGAGATTTACCTCCAAGTATTGGCAATTGTACCGATTTGTTGGAGTTGGATATCTCTAGCAATAATTTCAGCGGCCTCATACCTCCAGAAATAATGAGCATCTCTTCTCTTTCAATTTGGTTGGGTCTGTCAAACAACTTATTTGAGGGATCGATTCCAAATGAAGTTGGTTCTTTAAGAAACCTAGGAGTATTGGACTTGTCCTACAATAGATTGTCTGGATCGATTCCAGAATCTTTAAGTCAATGCTCAAGTTTGGAAAAAGTTGGTATGACGGGCAATTTACTTGAAGGAGAAATACCTTCAACTTTGAGTGCTTTAACTGGACTAGAGTACTTGAGTCTTTCACAAAACAATCTATCCGGTCCAATCCCAACATTCCTCGGCAAGCTACATCTTCAATATCTCAATTTATCTTTTAATAGGTTCCAAGGAGAGGTTCCTACCATTGGAATATTCAAGAATAAAACTGCAGTTTCACTAGAAGGAAACAAAGAATTGTGTGGAGGAATTCCAGAGTTGAAGCTAATACCTTGCCCACGGCCACATTCCCACAAGAAAAGCTTATCGCCTTTGCTCAAAATCTTGATCTCAATTTTTGCTGTCGGAGGCATATTAATCGTCACACTTTTTGCTGCTTTCATGTACAAAAAATGGATGTGCCAAAAAGATGTCCAACCCTCTTTAGTATCATTCACTGGGGTCCACATTATGAGACTTTCGTATGCAGATCTATTAAGGGCCACCGGTGAGTTCTCAGAGACAAACTTGCTTGGATGTGGAAAATTTGGATCTGTTTACAGAGGGGTTCTTGATGATGAACAACACACTGAGATTGCTGTCAAGGTTCTCAATCTATCTGTTAGAGGAGCTTCCAGAAGTTTCATGGCAGAATGCAATGTTCTAAGAAATGTAAGGCATAGAAACTTGTTAAAAATACTGAGCGTTTGTGATAGTATAGACTTCCAAGGAAATGAGTTTAAGGCATTGGTTTATGAGTTCATGTGCAATGGAAGTCTGGATAAATGGTTGCATCAAGGAGAACAAAAGGCAAACTTGAAGCAGAGACTCAACATTGTTGTTGATATTGCTCAAGGGATTGAATATCTTCATTCTGGTACAGATTTATGTATCATTCATGGTGACTTGAAGCCGAGCAACATTCTTTTGGATCATAATATGACAGCATATGTTGGTGATTTTGGATTATCCAAGTTTGTCTCAGATATTATCCCCTCACATGAAAGCAAGAGTTCCATTGGGATTCGAGGTACCGTAGGCTATGTCCCTCCAGGTATGATTAATTTATATATATTATACTCTACAATTTTTAAAAGCAAATAGATCATGATTGTTTTGTTCCATGTTTTCTTGGTGGTTTGAGTGTAGAATATGGCATGAGCAGTCCGGTGTCGGTGCATGGCGATGCATATAGCTATGGGATTGTTTTATTGGAGATGTTTACGAACAAAAGACCAACAGATGATGAGTTGGAGAATCATGTAAATCTTCATCATTTCGTGAGTGCTGCATTGCCAGATCGAGTAATGGAAGTTGTGGATCCACAGTTTCTAACTCACATGAACAACGACAAGATGGTGGATTGCTTGACTTCTATTCTAAGCATTGGAGTATCGTGTTCAAAGGAAAACCCAAGAGGGAGAGTGTCAATGACAAATGCAGTAAATGAATTGCACAAAATACAGGAAATGTTATCAAAGATTAGGTGAAGCATTAGACCAAAAGATGACTTTTGCTTAATGTATGAGTGAAAAATCTTGTTCATTTGTTTTCTCAAAAATTCATCTTCTAATCTTGAAATCTTGGCCTAAGCCAAGCATGGGTTATGACTTCAAATTTTTATTCATGAGGTTCACATTGGTCTTAGCTTAAATGATTCTCTAGATCTCCTTTTCTGTCTCTCAGTGTTCAGCACCATAGGAAATGTAATGTATCTATATAAAACCCATTTACGCTTTTCCTTCATAAGCTTGAATTGCCAAGTTAAACAGTTAGAAAGCAAAAGTTTAATGAGAATTAGAGGTTTCATAAATTTAAATCAATGTTATGAGCAAAGTGCCATGTCCACCAGCATCTTCCTCGTCCACAACTTCATTATCTTCTTCTACTCTCCTCGTGTGTGCACGTTAATCCCAGCCCACCTTCGTATTCTCCAAGTCTTATGAATTTATAAGACTTGGAAACCAAAATCTTCAAAAGCATAGTAAATGATGTGTAAAAATCCTTTTATAATATGAATCTTGTAAGATCCATCTCAATCTATCTAAAACTCCATATGATAGGTTGCTCACCTTTCTCTTCCTATAAAAACCCCGCTATAAAGTTTTTGTAATTCTTTTAAACCCCTTAGTATCTTGTGTTATTTTGATTACATCCTTCAAATACCAAAGTTTATATGCCACAAGTCCATAGGAGTTTTTGGTTTTGAACCCCAAGATTCAAATTTGTCCTTCCATAAGATATAAATGCAAAATTCAAATATTATTATATATCTACTTTTTTTATTATTTAATAACAAGATATACAATTACTTATTTAAAAAACACACTTTTGGTGTTTTTAGTTTTTCAAAATATATATTATTGAGGTAATGGTAAATCTCAACATAGTTTTTGTTAATTTTATAATTATTATACATTTTAAATCTCAAGAGGTATAAAAGTAAAAATTTTGTTATTAAAATACATAAATACTTTTATTCCAAAATATTTCCACATCAGTCGTGCGCATGTTAAAAAATAATAGTTCCATTCAGACTAAAAGTTAGTATATAAGTGGATAGTAGATTTTAGTTTTCTATCAAATAATATATAATTTTCATTATTAAATTTAAAATACTTTTATTTATACAATCGGTTTGGTCGAAATGACCGGTTACACCCTTCAAACCGTCTGCTAAACCAAATCAACCAGTTTGAGATTTTTCAAACTAATCGACTAAATTTCTTAAACCAGCCAAATCTGTCAAATTAATTTGGTTTGGCTGATTCGGCTGGTTTTAACCAAAATGTACACACTACTAGTCGGACTAAACTCCCTTATCTATTTTTGTGTTTGTTTATTTAATTTCACATATATAAATTAGAAAATAGAAACAATTATTAATATTAAAGAGACAAAAAAGAAAAAAAAGAGTGGATCTCGTCCAAGATAATTAAGGGGCTAGATCCGACCTATTTTATTTAATTTTATTGATTATGATCCATAGAGGGTGACCCATATATATTATGATCCGAAATGGCCGGTTACACTCTTCAAACAAACCGTCTGCTAAACCCACATACATAATACATTACAAATTATGCAATGCTTCACAAAAAATATAAGTTGAGAATGCCTCTTAATGCAATTATTGATAAACGTACAATTGTGTTCTAGACCTGTAATGCAAAATTCAAGAAGAGCCACTGCATTGCCATGTTTAACAAAGTTTTGTACACTTTTTAAATTTAATTGATCATCTATTTCACTGTGTGTTAATTCAAAATCCAAATATTTTTAACACTTAAGCATTCAGTTCTTTTATGTGCTTAGTTTTTGTTTCATTTTACCCCCTTTGTGTCTGTTAATCATATGTGGGAATTGTTGGAAATGGGTAACAATTTTGTTTTTAATTCTAGAGATTATGAGCCATAATTCTTAAGATTTATGGTTGTTACTACTCTGGATTCATTCTTATATATTATGGGATTTTCTTGCTGTTGGGGTGAATATACACATAATGATTCTAGAGTGAGAACCTTAAATAGCCTATTTCATTATATTAAAACCTTAAATAGCCACTTTTATTTATACATTCAAAGAATGGCCATTTTTCAAAAATATCCTCATTTTATATAAATACTAACATTTTTCTAAAATTGATGAAAATGAAATAAAAAAAAAACTAATTAATATTCTTTTTAAAAAATAGATAAGTCGTAAATCCGATATGCAAAAGATGATACTAAATCGCAATTCAGATTAACTCACAAATATATCAAACGATGAGCATTTTTGTACATTTTTTTGAATTTCGTTCTTTCAATAGTTGTACCAAGTCACAAATGGTCGACTTTAAATCTCAAATGAGCGAGTTGAAATCATAATCATGTTGCAAAACAATTATTTATTCAAATTTTAAATTTTTTATTTCATTAATTATCATAAGTTGTGAATGAAATAATGAAATCACAAATTATTAAAAAGCAAATCGCAAATTGTCCTAAAATGCTCTCAAATGACAAAGTCTTTTTTTTTTAGATGTTATTACACTTTTGAAGAATTTGATTACACTTTATTCGTGAATAAATTATTTAAAACTGAATGCAAACTCACTCTAAAAAATTGTAAAAATATATTGTATCAAGTATCAACCATTTTTAAATCGCATACATTCATTCTTTTAATATTTAATCTAATAATCTATAAATATAAAATTCCAATATGATAGAATGTCAACAAATCCGGTAAATATATTTTTGAAATGATAATTTTGGTAATATGATTGGAAATTTTCTAAATCCAGCAAATAGTAGATGAATAGTAAGGGTTTATTGGGAAGTTCACTTTATTTTGGCTAATATTTGAATGTATACATAATACTGGCTATTTAAGATTTTTGGATAGTCAAAGTGGCTATTTATATATATTTACACATGATTCTATCTTTTTCCGAACTATAAAAAAAAAAAAAAAAAAAAAAAAAAAAAAAAAAAAACCTGCTTAAGCACCTGTTGTGAACATCTTCAATTCATTCTTCCTGTTTTGAACATCTTCAATTCATTCTTCCTTAGTGTTAATGTATAACGAGTGTTGTGTTAATCTTAAAAATGACCGTCATACAAACTTACACCTTTGAATTGGCTGCAGTCGATTTTAGAAAAGCTATTGTTATTGCGGCACGACAATTTTGTTTCTAATAGTTTCCTTTTCTTTGCATTGAGTTTCAAATTTCTTTTAAGAAAAAATAAACTGAGATTTAATTAAATTATAAAGACATCCTCTTTGATTTTCTTCATAAATATCATTAATGATTAACAAAAAAACTAAATTAGAAAGATCACGCACGTGGAAAGAGAGACAAATATAGTGGCACACAATATTACTTTATTTGGACTGATCTTTTAGAATCCACTAGTTCGTCGAGATATTATTTTTCTTTTAAAAAAATAAAGAAAAGGAAAAAGTGAACAACACCAAACCTTAAGGAAATAGATATGCCAACTATAGCAGTGCAGAGAGTATTCAAATTGTTGTGCTCAACAAAATCTGAACTTTGGGGCAACATGTGCAAATACATCTCCACTCATAAAATTTCGATATTTCGGCTGCGTCACACAACTCTATCTCGTATATATACCTACCAAGGCCGGCCCTCAAGATGGGCGAGAGGGGCTTCGGCCTAGGGCCCCATTTTTCGGGGGCCCCGAAAAAATTATATCCCACTATATTATATTATATATATATATATATATATATATATATATATATAATTATTTAATGAATAAGTTCATAAATGAATGAGATCAATAATCAATTATACATATAGTTGGTTCAATTAATAAAGAAGATCTATTTTTATTAAAAACACAAAAAATGTTAAGATTTAATTATCTATACATATTTAAGTTTCATAAATATTCAACATATTTAATAAGTATAAATAGATTATATATTCAACATATTAGATAAGTATAAATCTAGGTCTCAAAATTGAGGTATGATTCTCTCATATTGTAGAATTGAGACATAGTACTCAGGGGCCCAAAATGAACCTAAATATATTTAACACTTTGTATAACCTAAAACAATAATAATATATATGCAAGAAATAATGATTCATTACAAGTTTTTATTTTTATTGTAGTAGTGAAATGAAAATTGAAATTTTTAACTTAAAAATTTTCGTTCAAAAAATCTTCGGTTTATTTCGCCCATGGGCCCCTACATTTTCAGGGCCGGCCCTGATACCTACTGCAACTAGGCAGCTCGGGTAAATAAAATACATTCTTGAATAGCAAGTGATACAAAAGCTCCAAATCAACCATATATATCTAAGCCATTGCTTCCAGCAACTCCCACAGTGAAACAAGTTGAAAGCAGTATTATTATTCACAAATGATTTCACTGCTTAGTTCTATTCGAAGATACGAAAACATTGATTTCTTAGAAGCTTTGCATTCTATTCATACTACGTGAATACCTGCATTTGTTCTGTCTGTGTGCTGGATAGATATGGAGAACTGTTGAAGTAACAACGAAACAAAAATAGCGAAGCAAAGAATTTTATTCATCCATACTGAGCTAACATATTCAGTACAGCTGATATACGTGAAGGAAAACAAAATGAAAAATACCTCTCTCATCACACGCTGGGCACGTGAATATTAACAAACTAAAGACGTGAAACATGAAAACGTTCTCACGCTTTATTCTAACTAAACCAAGAAACGAAGAAAACAAAAAACAAATAAAACCCGCAGCAACATCATCAACTTGCACCATGCACACACACGAACAAGCAACCAAGATCCTCAACACCCCCCTTCAAGATGGAGGCGGTGGAGGTCCACCACACCCATCTTGCGCAAAAGAAGACGAAAGCGAGGCCCAGAGAGCTGCTTCGTGAAGAAGTCTGCAAGCTGTGAATCACTGCGGATATGATCAACTTGAAGAAAACCACTACGGTAGAGGTTACGGACGTAGTAACAATCAATTTCTATGTGCTTGGTACGCTCGTGGAATACGTGATTTCTGGTAATCTGAAGAGCTGCCAAGCTATCACAGTAGAGAGGCAAAGGGACCACGAAAGGGACATGGAGATCATTCA
>JAPKLW010000111.1:397317-432724 GCA_026898455.1 Plectranthus barbatus | reverse complement strand
TGACAAATGTACATGCCGGAGTCTCCTCGTGCTAGTTCCATGCCAAGGAAATATCTAGCTTCCCCAAGATCTTTAATAGTGAACTGAGAATGCAAGTAATTTCTGAGAAGAGTAATTGCCTGCAAATCTGAACCTACGATCAACACATCGTCCACATAAACAAGGAGGGCCAACATGTGTGGATCATTTCCATTAACGAAGAGGCATGGATCGTGTTGAGATTGGATCAAGCCAAACTTCAAAAGAGATCGAGTAAACTCTGCATTCCACTCACGAGATGCCTGCTTCAAACCATAGAGGCTGCGAACAAGTTTGCACACTTGACCATTCGTAGCACCAAGAAAACCCTGAGGAGGAAACATGTATATCTCTTCAGTAAGAAAGCCATGCAAGAACGCATTATTAACATCTATTT
Organism: Plectranthus barbatus; assembly: GCA_026898455.1. Taxonomy (NCBI): domain Eukaryota; kingdom Viridiplantae; phylum Streptophyta; class Magnoliopsida; order Lamiales; family Lamiaceae; genus Plectranthus; species Plectranthus barbatus. The sequence continues at coordinate 432,309 of JAPKLW010000111.1, read as the reverse complement.
GATGTATGAACCATCCTTTAGCCACAGCAATAGTAAGTAACAGTCGAACTGTCACATGCTTGGCAACGGGAGAGAAGACTTCCTCATAGTCAAGCCCATACTGTTGCTTGAATCCCTTCGCAATGAGTCGTGCTTTGAAACGTTCGACCGAACCATCAGCTTTCAACTTAACCTTGTAAACCCACTTGGAATCAATGGCCTTTTTGCCAAGTGGTAAGTCTGTTAGGATCCAAGTTCCATTGGATTCAAAACAGCTAGCTCATTATTCATCGCTTCCACCCATTCTATGTATTTGCTCGCTTCAGCGTATGAGCGAGGTTCTTTGAGCTCAGTAACGTGAGTTAAATAACCCACAAAGGAGGGGGTAAAAGATGATGAAACAATATAGGGAATTTTTGGACTTATTTTTTATAGAGAAAAACAGCAAGAACAAAAACAAAGAAAGAGAGTTCTATATATTTTTTCATCTTTTAAAAAAATATAGATAAAGTGGTTGAAGGAGTCTTCCTAGAGAAGCATTTAATCTCCACCACTACTTTTTCCTGTCACATCTACACAATATTCAATATATATCAAAAGTCTATGTTTAGGTTGCATAAGCTGGAACTTAAAGTCAACAAAATGACTCCAGCTCCAAACTGACTCCAGCTCCAAACTTGCATCAGTTCCAAATTTGCTCAACACTCCTCCTTGATGCAAGTGCTGTTAATTACTCCCAATCTTTGTCTCAACGTCTCAAACTTACCTTTCTGCAGAGCGTTAGTAAATATATCGGCAAGTTGGTCATTAGTTGCACAATAAAGCAACTTAACTTCTCCATCTTTCTCTGCTTCTCGAATAGCATGATACTTCACTTTGATATGCTTTGTTCTCCCATGGAACACAGGATTCTTGACCGTAGCTATTGCTGATTTGTTATCACACAAAATCTCTGTTGCATTGTCTTGTTCAAGCTTCAAATCTTCCAAAAATTTTCTCATCCATAAAGCTTCATTTACCGCAGCTGAAGCAACAATATATTCAGCTTGAGCAGTTGATTGAGCAACTGTATTTTGCTTTCTTGAACTCCAGCAGACAATGCCTGAACCAAGAGTGAAACAATGTCTTGTAGTGCTTTTCATATCATCCATTGATCCAGCCCAATCACTATCAGTGAAACCAAGTAACTTCGTGGCAATGCTCCTTCGATACATAATGCCAAAGTCAAGAGTTCCTTGAATATACCTCAACACTCTTTTTGCAGCCTTGAAATGTGTTTGGGTTGGAGAGTTCATGAATCTTGACAAAACACTAGTAGCATACATAATGTCAGGTCCTGTTGCACTTAAAAACAACAAGCATCCAATCAGACTTCTATACACAGAAGCATCAACCAAACCTAACTCATCTTCTTTTTCCAATTTATCTCAATGCACTGCAGGTGTGCTCACTATTTTGCATTTTGGGAGACCAAACTTTTTAAGTATCTCTCCTGCATATTTCTTTTGAGAAATGAATATTCCTTGCTCACTTTGAGTGACCTGCATTCCAGGGAAATATACCATTTTCCCCAAATCATTCATCTCAAAAACTTCTTTCATTTTCTCCCTGAATTCTTTTACTGCCTTAGAATTGCTCCCGGTCACCAATATATCATCAACATAAATGGACACAACAAGAAGTTCTTGATTTTCAAACTTGGTATATAAAGTAGCTTCATTGCAGCTCTTCATAAATCTCAAACTCAGCAAGAATTCATTAATTCTTGCATACCACGCCCTTGGAGCTGTCTTCAAACCATATAAAGCCTTTTTCAACAAATAGACTTTCTCGGGCGACTTCTTGTTGATAAAACCATCCGGTTGAGAAACATATATTTCTTCTTCAAGCAATCCATTCAAGAAGGAAGATTTCACATCAAGTTGAAAACTTCCCAATTTAATTGAGCTGAGAGAGCAAGTAAAATTCTTACCGTGTCAAGCCTTGCTACCGGTGCAAATGTATCTGAAAATTCAACACCTTGTTGCTGCATATAGCCGTTTACAACAAGTCTTGCTTTATGTTTGTTGATACTCCCATCAGCATTAAGCTTTAGCATGAAAATCCACTTCACACGATAACTTGCTTGTGACTAGGCATGTCCACAAGTATCCAAGTGTCATTTTTCTCAATCATTTTCAGCTCCTCCTCCATTGCTGCTTTCCATTCAGGAACTTGAAGAGCTTCGATTGAATTTGCAGGCTCAATTAAGGCTACATTGCATTTGGCATAGATATCATCTAATGTTCTGGAGCCTCTCACAGCATAATCTTCATCATCAATATCTTCTTCTTGTTCTTCAAAATGATCTTGAGGCTCTACAATATCTCTTGGCTGTTGGAATGAGTTTACAACCATCTTCATAACCCTTTGAAACACTACTATAGCCCACAAGGATGCCAATATCTGCTTTTTTATCTAACTTGTCTTTCTTTGCTTCTGGAACCAAGGCATAATTAAGAAATACTTCCAATAATTCTCAAATGAGCAACTGATGGTTTAACATTAAACCAAGCCTCATACGGTGTCTTTTCTCCAAGTGCTTTGCTAGGCAATCTATTTTGCAAATACACAGCTGTATTAGTAGCCTCTGCCCAAAATTGCTTTGGAAGTTCTTTTTCAAACATCAGACACCTCGCCATATTCATGATTGATTTATTCTTCCTATCACTTACACCATTTTGTTGAGGTGTGTAAGTGACAGTGAGCTGATGATGAATATCAGCTTGTTGGAGAAATTCCTCAAATTGCAGCGATGTGTATTCAGTCCCATTATCAGATCTCAAAGTCTTGATAGTGTGAGCACTCTGATTTTCCACCTCTGATTTGAATTTTTTAAAAACAGAGAATACTTCTGATTTTTTTTCTTCAGGAAATAAATCCAACAAAATCTAGTGAGATCATCAATAAATATAACAAAGTATCTACTTTCATTGTAGGAGGTAGTGCTCATAGGACCACACACATCTGTATGCACAATCTGCTACTTCTCAGTAGCTCTAAAAGCTTGGTTAGCTGGAAATGGGGATTGACTAAGCTTTCCCATTTGGCATATATCACATAAATGAGGCTGATTGCATACATCGGGCATATTCAGAACCATTTTCTGATTTTGGAGCTGCTTCAAAGATGTATAATTTGTGTGGCCAAATATTTTATGCTAAATTTTTTATGTATCTTCCAAACTAGTGAATGCATGAGCTAGCCTCCATTCAATAAGAAAGCTTCTATTTTGCATTTCAATACAAAATAGCTTTTCACTATTCGGATCAACAACCTCACACCTTTTGTTTTTAAAACAAATGGCATAATCTTTATCAAGCAACTGACCCACACTTAAGAGATTATAACTTAGTTTAGGCACATAAAGCACATCAGAAATTAGATTTGTACCGAATGGAGTTTGGATCATGACAACTCCTTTCCCATGCACATCAAGCCAACTCCCATCACCAATCTTCACTTTGAAAAAATATCATCTATCTAGCATTTTGAAGCTTTGCAGATTAGAGGTCATATGATGGGTGCAACCACTATCAACAAGCCATCCTGATGCTTGTTCGGCTGATGTTGCAGATTGCTCTGCTACCGTAGCTACGAACACATTTTCTTCATGTGTTTCAGCTTCTTCATTTACTTGTGCTGATTGTGCTTGAGCCCTTTTGTTTTCATTTCTAGGACAAACCTTTTCAATGTGCCCAAATTGCTTGCAATTCCTACACTGCACTCCAGGTCTAAACCAACAGAAATTCTCTGTATGATTTATCTTTTTACAGTGAGGGCATGGAGGATATTTTCCTCTTCTGAACTGCTCTTTAAATCCTTGCTGCTCCTTCTTTTCTTTTCCTTTTCTTGTTTGAAAATTTTTTCTTATGTTGCTACTTTGAGATGAAGTATTCATTTTCTGAGTTGCAGTAAAAGCTTTGTCAACATATTTTTCTTCCTCTCTAAATGCCTTTCTTTGCTCTACAGCTTGAAGAGCACTCACTAGCTCAGTTAATGTGAGCTCTTTAATGTCATATGTATCCTCAAGAGATGAGATTTTTAACTCAAATCTCTCTGGAAGTGTCACCATCACCTTCTCCACAATCCTGGTCTCTAGCAACTCTTCTCCTAACAACCTTATTTGATTCACCACCTTCATGACTCTATCAATATATTCTTTTATATTTTCTGCCTCCTTCATTCTCAAAAGTTCAAACTCTTTTCTCAAATTAAATACCTGCACCTTCTTTGTTTTTTCATTGCCCTGGAACTCTATTTTCAGCTTGTCCCAGACTTTTTTTGCTGAATCGCAGTCCATGATTCTTGTGAATATGGCATCATCGACAGCCTTATAAGAGCTCTGAACTTTCTAGAGACTTTTTCTTCATGAGTCTTTATTTGATTCAGAGTTGGGTTGTTAGGTGGCATGACCTCCGTATCTATTTCTACAGCTTTCCACAGGAGCAAACCCTTAAGGTATGCTTGCATTTTAACAGACCAGTTATGGTAGTTTTCACCTGTAAAAATGGAGGGGATACACCAGAGATGTTGTTGCTAGGAACCATTACTTCCAAGGATTTATGGTGGGTTATTTTTTTTTGTGATTTTATCTCACAGCCCCTCTAAGATCAAGAGGGCTCTAGATACCAATTGTTGGAATTTTTGGACTTATTTTAGAGAGAGAAAAATAGCAAGAACAAAAACAGAGAAAGAGAGTTCTATATTTTTTTTCATCTTTTAAAAAAAATATAGATAAAGTGGTTGAAGGAGTCTTCCTAGAGAAGCATTTAATCTCCACCATTACTTTTTCCTGTCACATCTACACAATATTCAAGATATATCAAAAGTCTAAGTTTAGGTTGCATAAGCTGGAACTTAAAGTCAACAAACTGACTCCAGCTCCAAACTGACTCCATCTCCAAACTGGCTCCAGTTCCAAACTGACTCCAGCTCCAAACTAGCATCAGTTCCAAACTTGCTCAATAGGCTGTATGTTTCCTCACCCTAAAGTCAAAATGCATGAAAACATACAAACTAAAAGCAGTATTATTATTCACAGATGATCTCACTGCTTGGATTTATCCGAAGATACGAAAAACAAGCAAAACAAAATTATTGATTTCTCAGAAGCCTTGCATTCTACTCAATCTACATCATGCATACCTGTATTTGTTGTGTTTGTGTGCTGCATAGATATGGAGCACTCAGTGTTGCTGCAACCACAAGGAGATAAGTCAATAGTCATGACTACAAATACAAGTTTGCAAAAGCTAAACAAGGTAAGATAAATATGCTAACAAGGGTAAAAAATATGTTTAACAGCTAGAGATCAATAATTGATCTTATTCAGAAAATAAAACTTAATAAAACAGAAAAACAATCTTGCATGATCTGTATCCATAATGTAAAGATGCTTTATCCAGATTCTAGCGAGATTATCCAACACTCAGTACCTAGAAAGGCCAAACAAAGTTAGTTGGATCTCGACTCGTTTGAAGCCTAATAACAAGAAGTCATTTGCAGAATTGATGATTCTTGAATCTTGAGGTTGTTTGACTACATTTTCAAGAAAGAGAAGCCATACATTGACTTGCTCGTGTGGGAAATTTATGTACTCCATTGTCTCCAGAAGGACTGAAGCTGTATCGGTCTGCAGAAAATAAAATCAGCAACGAACACGAGGCAAGAAACAAGAATATTTGAGTTCACATGATGACTCTCCAACTGTCCATTTTCTGGTGATTACAAATATGAGTTAAGTTTTATGTTTTTTAATCATGTATTTACCTTCCGATATGGTTAGGCTAGTTGTTGAAGAACAGAAATATGTTCACTAACTCTATCTTTCTTCTCCTGCAACCATGAAAGAATGCATATCATGAACTACAATGGCATGCCTCAAATCAGTCAATTGATAGAGAAAAAAGTTAATGTTCAACTTAGTTCTTTGAAGGCCTTGATGTGTACAAACAAATGATTTCATTATCGATAGAACGATTTCAGACAGTAACCTTGGATGAGAGAGGTGCGTCAATCTTAAGTCTTTTAAGGCATCAAGTTCATGAAGCTACTTTGATTAACTGATACGGGGCTTCTTTTGGGCTGCATCATCTTCCCCTGCATTGTTTTCCCACATCAGATACGAATCCGTAAAATGAAGTTATCTTTGTAGAGGTGAGAGAAAGCATAAAGGTAATAATAGTCTACAAACAAACCTAAAACCAGACTAATATCTATGAGAAAGCATTTGCTAGTTGCTTTGGTTCTTGATAGATTTATTCTGAGTTCAAGATGAAGGAAATCAGTAACATGGATGAGAGTGAGGCACTAGGAGATGCATCTACATAGCGAAAACAAGAAAAAACGCCACTAATATGAAGCATCTGCATCAATCCAAGGTACCAAATGAAAAATGGAGGGCCAAGAAGCTAAAGCAAAGTGCTAATAAAACAGGCTTCATAGCTCACAGTTCCAAATTGACAACTTCCAACCTCTGATTGTAATAAAACAGGTTTGACCGAGCTGATCTCATCGCATATGCTCTCATGACTGCTGAAGAATTAGAGCATCAGGATCGCAGAAATTCAAATTACTCTGAAGAAATGAGATCAAGATATAAAATAGAATGGAGTAGGGCCATAAAAGAGGAGATGGATTCACTGATCAAGAAAGGGACAAGGCTGCTTGTTGACAGACCAAAGTCACAAAAGGAAGTCAGCTGTGAGTGGCTAATAAAAAGAAAAATTGAAATGATTGATAAAGAAAGAGTGAGGTTCAAAGCTCGATTAAATAAGAATAACGTAAGAAGTTTGATTCACAGATCATTTTCTTAAATAATTTTTTTTGACAAACATGCAATATCAAACAGTATCGTATAATTGAAACCGGTGAGTAACATTTATTCTTTTTTGTATTTGCGTGGAAACAAATTTCCAGGAAATTGACCTCCACTAGCGATATTTTTCCAAGTCAATCAGTCAATGAGCGTGAGAGTCGGTTAAGAAAGCAGAACATTATTCCACAACTGGAAGAAGTCAATTCCAAATACTAATCGCTTTAAATTCTTTTTATATAAATTATATCCTTTTATTGGTTAAACTCATAGTTATTCATTAATTTTATTCAGTTGTCTAGATTTATTTACTAAGGATTGTCATGGAATCCTTAGATTTCTTAAGGGAATTAAAAGAAACAGAACTCCTACTAATTGTACTGTATATATATTTATCGTCGATTTAATCCTTGAATGTGTTTTCAACTTTAATCCTTTTATATATTAAATTAAAAATGAGCATTTGATTTTGTATTTCAATGGATGAGGGCATGGAAATTCATAGTTTTTAGGTCTTCACAAGTCAAGTTGCCTACTGATTTTCAAGTGGAAAAATGTTTCTACTTTTAAACCACTATTTTATATAAATTAACTTAAATCCCACCCATCCAGGTTTTTCATTACATTCAAACCCTGACCTATTGGATGCAAATAAGACGTTTAAATCACTGCACCCGAGTTGGGGACGTGCTGTACACTTATTTCTATTACTATATATATGTATTAGTTAAACCAAGTTTGGGCATCAGCCCATCACCATTATCAGATATCAACAATATTCATGGAAAATTCCACCTTGTTTTTTCTAACATTTTTAGTTTTGTGCCATGCCTCCTCTCCAGCAGCAGCATCCCTCGATAATGAGAGAGACTTTCTTTCATTCCTAGCCATCAAGTCTGTTCTTCAAGATCCATTGGGATCTTTGACCTCTTGGAACCAAACTACCCATTTTTGTAACTGGACTGGCATCGGTTGCGGTCGCAGACATCCCGATCGAGTTACCAGTAGAAGGTTGAGGTCTCAAGGCTTGGTGGGATCTTCTCCTCATGTAGGTAATCTTACTTCTCTCAGACGCATTTTTCTCCGAAACAACACTTTCCATGGGCCGATTCCTCAAGAACTCAGTCACTTGAGGAGACTTGAGTTTGTTGATTTTAGCAATAACTCCTTCGTTGGTGCAATACCGAGGAATCTGTCTTGAACCCTTATAGTTCTTAATTTGATTGATAACAAATTATCAGGATCCATACCAACACAGCTCGGTTCCATGTTCAAACTCAAAGATCTAAGCTTGAGTCTTAACAATTTGTCGGGGCCTGATTTTCTTCAATCCATTGGAAATTTAACTTCATTGAAACAACTTTCTTTAGGTTATTGTGGCTTGAAAGGAGAAATCCCAGCCTCCTTGGCCCGATTTGAGATGCTAGAACTCCTCCAACTGTCTGAAAATGGCTTAACCGGCACCATTCCTTCTGCTATTGGAAACCTTGAAGGAATCCTACCTTCTGCCTTAGGCCTCACACTTCCCAATTTGGACAGATTATCTTTGGCATATAACCAATTCCATGGGCCAATTCCAGCTTCCTTGTCGAATGTTTCCTTGCTCGAATATATAGATTTATCTGTTAACTATTTTAGTGGACAAATACCAACGACTCTAGGAAGGCTAACTAATCTTCTTGCTGTCGTCATCGGAATAAATCAAATTGAAGACGACATAAAATTCATTTCATTATTAATCAATTCCACAAACTTGAAAGTTTTGGCCGTTGATGAAACCTATTAACGGGTTCATTGCCGGACTCAATTGCCAATTTTTCTAGTCAACTTCAATGGCTCACACTAAGTATGAAGGGGAAATTCCTTCAGCTATTGGAAACCTTATCGGTCTCACGTTATTGAGTTTTCAATGAATCATTTTGAGGTCCTATTCCGAATAGCATTACTAAGCTTTCTAACTTGAATTATTTTGCTGTTGTTGACAATAGATTAACAGGTGAACTTCCATCTTCCTTTGGAAATTTATCGTCTTTGACTAAGCTGTATTTGATTAAAAACAAGTTTTCTGGAAATCTGCCTTCAAGTATGGGAAATTGTACCAAGTTGTTGATCTTTGATATCACTCAAAATAACTTCAGTGGCCTTATACCTAAAGAAATTCTGAGTATTTCGTCTCTTTCTATTGGGTTGAAATTGTCTTACAACTTGTTTGAGGGTCCGATTTCAAATGAAATTGGTTCTTTGACGAATCTTGGAGAATTGGACTTATCATATAATAGATTGTCTGGACCGATTCCAGAGTCTTTGAGCCACTGCTTGAGTTTGGAAATAGTTGATATGACGGGCAATTTACTTGATGGAGAAATACCGTCAGCATTGAGTGCTTTAACTGGATTACAATACTTGAATCTTTCACAAAACAATCTATCTGGTCCAATCCCAACATTCCTCAGCAAGCTAGAGCTTCAATATCTCAATTTGTCTTTTAATAGGCTCCAAGGAGAAGTTCCTACCGTAGGAATATTCAAGAATAGAACTTCAGTTTCGCTTGAAGGAAACAAAGAATTGTGTGGAGGAATTCCAGAGTTGAAGCTGACACCTTGCCCCCGAGTACATTCCCACAAGAAAAATTCGTCATCTTTGCTCAAAATCTTGATCCCAGTTTTTGCTGCTGGAGGCATACTCGTCACACTTTTTGCTGTCAGGTACAAGCGAAGAGTGCGCAAAAAAGGTGTCACACCCTCTTTGTCATCATTCACTGGGGTCCAGATTATGAGACTTTCATATGCAGATCTATTAAGGGCCACTGGTGAATTCTCAGAGACGAACTTGCTTGGATCTGGAAAATTTGGATCTGTTTACAAAGGGATTCTTGATGATGAACAACACACAGAGATTGCTGTCAAGGTTCTCAATCTATCTGTAAGAGGAGCTTCAAGAAGTTTCATGGCAGAATGTAATGTTTTAAGAAATGTAAGGCATAGGAATTTGTTAAAAATGAGTTTAAGGCATTGGTTTATGAGTTCATGTCCAATGGAAGTCTGGATAAGTGGTTGCATCAAGGTGAACGAAATGCAAACCTGAAGCAGAGACTCAACATTGCTCTTGATATTGCTCAGGGGATTGAGTATCTTCATTCTGGAACAGAGCTATGTATTGTTCATGGTGACTTGAAGCCGAGCAACATTCTTTTGGATCATGATATGACTGCATATGTTGGCGATTTTGGATTATCTAAGTTTGTTTCAGATATAATCCCCTCACATGAAAGCAGCAGTTCCATTGGCATTCGAGGTACCATAGGCTATGTCCCTCCAGGTATGATTAATTTTTATTTTTATTCTCTACTAACTATAGGAACATAGAGAGCATGATTTTTTGGTTCTATCTTCTTGGTGGTTTGTATGTAGAATATGGCATGAGCTGTCCGGTTTCCGTGCAAGGCGATTCATATAGCTATGGAATTATTTTATTGGAGATGTTTACAAACAAAAGACCAACAGATGATGAGTTGGAGAGTCATGTAAATCTTCATTCTTTCGTGAGTGCTGCATTGCCAGATCGAGTAATGGAAGTTGTGGATCCACAGTTTCAAAGTCACATGAATGACGACAAGATAGTGGATTGTTTGACTGCTATTCTAAGCATTGGAGTGTCGTGTTCAAAGGAAATCCCACGAGAGAGAATGACGATGACAAATGCAGTAAACGAATTGTTGATTTTTGAGCTTGATAGATAATTGAATAAGAGCCATTTGAGTGGAGAAAAGAGTTTTTATTGATGATAAACATTACAATGTATGTTCTCTTTTATAGAGACTAAAAATACAGATAATGGAACTTGTTATGATTGTGATTCCTTGTCATAATTGTGTTTAATTATTTATTCTACTTTCCTGATCTTGAATTGATCTTGTCATGATTCTGTTTTATTCTTCTTTCCAACACTCCCCCTCAAGTTAGGTGACGGAGTTCCCGATACCTAACTTGCTCAAAACCTCTTTTAAGTTCTTGGAATCAACTGCTTTAGTGAGTATGTCCGCCAACTGGTTTCTTGATGGAACATATGGTAGTGCAACAATACCTTGCTCAATTTTTTCCTTGATGAAGTGTCTATCCACTTCAACATGTTTGGTTCTGTCATGCTGAACCGGGTTTTCAGAAATACTAATGGCTGCCTTATTATCACAGAATAATCTGCAAGTTTTCCCAGAATACAAGCCCAATTCAGTCATGAGTTTTCTTATCCACAAGACTTCGGTTAAACCACTTTTGATCCCTCGGAACTCTGCCTCTGCACTGGAAAGAGCTACAACCTTTTGCTTCTTGCTTCTCCAAGAAACGAGGTTTTCTCCCACCATGATAAAGTATCCTGCCGTGGATTTTCTATCATTTGGATTCCCAGCCCAATCGGCATCTGTGTAGGCCTGAATCTCCAATTTCCCTGTTTTTTCGAACATGATGCCATAATCAAACGTTCCCTTTAGATATCTGACAATTCGAATGACTGCTTTCATATGTTCCGACTGTGGTCGATGCATGAACTGACTAACCACACTAACTGCATAGGCAATATCCGGTCTGGTGTGGGAGAGATAGATGAGCTTCCCTACTAATTTTTGATATCTCCCCTTATCTGCATCCTCTCCGTCTTCTTGGATTTGTAGGCCATGATTGACAACGATTGGAGTATTTGCGGGCTTACAATCAACCATTCCAGTCTCAGCAAGAAGATCAAGAGTATATTTCTTTTGATTGATGAAGATACCGCCCTTTGACCGCAGTACTTCAATTCCTAGGAAATATTTGAGATTTCCCAAGTCTTTCATTTCAAATTCTTTGAACAAATTCCTCTTCAACTCTTCGATTTCTTCTAGGTCATCCCCTGTCAAAATCATGTCATCAACATAGATAATAAGACAAGTCAGATATCTCCCTTGTCTTTTTATGAACAAAGTGTGATCTGAGTTGCTTTGGAGATATCCTAATTTTCTCATCACCATGGTAAACCTTCCAAACCAGGCCCTCGGCGATTGTTTTAACCCATAGAGAGTCTTCTTTAATCTGCATACCTCTCTTTGTTTAAATCCTTGTTCATATCCGGGAGGAGGCTTCATGTAAACTTCTTCCTTTAACTCACCATGAAGAAAGGCATTGGTCACGTCAAATTGATGTAAGGGCCAATCTTTGTTGACTGCAACAGTTAGTAAAACACGAACAGTGTTTAGTTTTGCAACTGGAGAGAAAGTTTCGGCATAATCAATGCCGTATGTCTGGGTGTATCCTTTGGCGACAAGCCGAGCTTTGTATCTTTCAATTGAGCCGTCCGACCTTCTCTTGATTGTGAAGACCCATCTACACCCAATGGGTTCCTTCCCAGCTGGTAGTTGGCTTTTCTCATACGTGTTATTTCTAGCCAATGCTCCCATCTCCTCATCCATTGCTTGTTTCCAATTCGGACATTGAAGAGCTTCTTCTTCTGAATGTGGGATCTCTTCTTCATATAAGGTTTTTTCAAACCTCTTTGCATTGTCAGACAGAGTTAATAGAGCTAAGGAGCCAATAGAATACAAGGAATTTCCATACCTCTCAGGAGAGTATCGTCGGGGAGGTATACCTCTGTTGACCCTATGGGGCAGCACATAGCTTTGAGAGGTAGTTTCCGCATGCTCGGGCTGATTTGGTAGCTGATTTTGCAAGTGAGGAGAGGATACCGGAGAGGCGATTGTTGGAGGTGGCACTGATTCTTGATTTTCTGCTTCTGAGTTCAGCTCATGCACACAAGTTTCTGTGTTGTTAGCAGGCTGAGGATCAGCTTCTGAGAAGTCACGGTTAAGCAGCCAACGTAGAGAGTCACCTTTTTTTGGAATATCCATACTACTCTCCCCCTGACTGCTAGGTTGGCTGAAGAAGAATTCAGTTTCAAGGAAGGTACAGTGAATTGTTGTAATAATTTTGCATGTTTTAGGATTATAACATCGGTACCCTTTTTGGTTTATCCCTATCCAAGGAAGACGCACTTTTCAGCACAGGGAGATAGTTTGGATCTTTCATGTTTGGGTATATGAACAAATACAGAACAACCAAAGATTTTTGGTGGGAGAGTAAGAGGTGGTGGTATGGAGGTGTATTTGGCAAGAATGTCGAGAGGTGTTCTAAGATTAAGGATTTTTGTGGGAAGACGGTTTATGAGGTAAACAGAGGTTGCAACGGCTTCAGGCTAAAAAGATAAAGGGACTTGAGATTCGATCATCATTGCCCGAGTCATTTCGAGAATGATGCGATTCTTTCTTTCCGCAACTCCATTTTGTTCTGGAGTGTACGGACACGAGGTTTGATGGATGATACCCTTTTCAAGACAGAAAGTTTTTAAGGTATGGTTAACAAACTCCCCACCATTATCAGTTCTCAAAGTTTGGATTGAAGAGTGAAATTGTGTGTGGACCATAGTATAAAAATGAATAAATTTTTCTGGAACATGAGACTTGTGTTCTAAAAAATAAACCCACGTTGTTCTTGTGCAATCATCAACAAATATCAGAAAATATCGATATTTATGACTGTTTGTTATAGGTGAGGGACCCCAGACATCAGCATGTATAAGAGAGCACACAGAATCAACACGAGTATTATTAGAACGAAAAGACTGTCTATGACTTTTGGCCAACACACAGGTTTCACAGTTTTGAACATTAAACCTAGCAAGTTTTGGAAAAAGATAATTAAGATAACCAGAAGACGGGTGGCCTAACCGTCGATGCCACAACCACACTTCTCGTTCAGATGATCCTTGTGCTAACAATGCAGAACCTTGAGGAGCTATCTCATCAACGTAGTACAATCCTTTCCTCTCAGTGCCACGTCCAATAATCTCCTTCGTCCGAATATCCTGTAAGAGGCAAAAATGAGGGTGAAGGAGTAAGGTACAGTTTAGTTCTTTTGTAAGGTGACTGATAGATAATAATTTATTGGACAGGCTTGGAACATAGAGGCAATTGGACAAGTGAATTTTTGGAGTAATTTGTATAGTTCCGGCTCCCCTAACAGGTGTAATATTTCCATTGGCAGTTTGAATATGTGAAAGTCGGGGTTCAGAATTTGACACAAAATCATTTTTTTCAAAAGTCATCGTGTCAGTTGCACTACAATCGAAAATCCAATGTCGATTTTTATAATTAGGGGCAGGGGGGTCTAATTTAGAACTTAACAAAGCATAGGGACCTTTGTGAAATTTAGGAAGGGGTTCTTTTTTTGGAATATTTATTTTTTTGAGGACCAATCTGAAATAAAGAGTTATATATATACGAATTAGGTTTCAGATTGAGATCGGTTTTGCAACCGATCCCAATACCTCTTGCCGTCGCCGGCGCCGCCCCGTCGGTCCGCCCCTGCGCCGGCACGCCTCGACGACGCACGCCTCCACCGTCGTCGTTCTCTCTGTTCAGCGCCCCGTCGTTCTCTCTGTTCAGTGCCCCTTCGGTCCACCCTCGCTCCGGCACGCCTTGACGACGCCCTCGCTCCGGCACGCCTCCACCGTCGTCGTTCTCTCCGTTCGGCGAATAGGTAACCCCTCCGAACCCAATTTCTTCACTGTTTTCGCCTTGAATTTGCACACCGACGGCGGCTTTCCCCTTTGCCGTTGCTGTCGCCGTTGTGTTTTTCCGGCCGTTATCCCACCATTCGGGGTAACCTACGAGCTCGAAACACATATCTCTCGTGTGTTTTTTTTTTCCACAGTGAGAGCACACGAGGTGCGTTTTGTCGATTCTTAGCCGTGGGTGTGGAGGACCGGTGCGGGCTTGGTGCGGCCGATTGGCGGGATGGTTCGGTCGGAGGGCAAACCCAGCGCCGATGTTGTTGTTTTCTGCGTCTGCCGTCGTGGATTGGAGTATCTCCGTCCTGACTGCGTCGCTGCGGACTCGGTTGAACGCTGCTTCGGCAGTTGGGGCAGGTGTCTCTTTTAGAATCTCCTTCCGGATTAGATCGAATTTCTGGTCCAATCCGGAAAGAAATTGGAACAGCCGTCGTTGGTTCTTGGTTTTCTGATGGTGAACATTGCACTTGTCGCAGTATTCGCCGGAGATATGGTCCCTCCGATCAATATTCATCCAACATGTTTGAAGATTATTCCAATAATCTTCTAATTTCATTCCTGTTTGACTGATTTTGTTTGCCCTTATCTCCAGGTCATAGAGAATGAATGGGTCTGAACCGCTTCCATACGTGGTTGCTAGTGCGCTCCAGATG
Organism: Plectranthus barbatus; assembly: GCA_026898455.1. Lineage (NCBI taxonomy): Eukaryota > Viridiplantae > Streptophyta > Magnoliopsida > Lamiales > Lamiaceae > Plectranthus > Plectranthus barbatus. The sequence continues at coordinate 417,228 of JAPKLW010000111.1, read as the reverse complement.
GCCTTTGCACTCTGATAATGAACAAAGTTAGAGGTCAATTGACTCTCCATGTTTTGTAAGAGCCACGAACAGACAATGAGATCCATTTGTTCCCAATGAGGGAACTTTGGGTCTTTCTCTTGTGGTGGTTCGGGATTGCCTGTAATATGTGGGAGACAACCCCTACCTCCGATGGCCATCTTCATGAGTCGTGACCACACGGCATAATTGTTTCCATCTAGTTTTTCGCCTAGATGGATGTTTTCTGGGATTTTGAATGACTGACTGGTTTCTTGACTGGTTTCTGTCATCTTTTCTGCAGGCTAAGAGGAATAGCAAATCTGCCTTGATCTAGGTAAATGGTACGGGAAAGGTATAGAACGATGATGAAAAGATTTCTGAGTTCTTGGGTAGAAAAAAAAAAAATTCTGGATCAAGAGCCAGGATTAAACTCCTGCTCTGATACCATGTTGATTTTTGAGCTTGATAGATAATTGAATAAGAGCCATTTGAGTGGAGAAAAGAGTTTTTATTGATGATAAACATTACAATGTATGTTCTCTTTTATAGAGACTAAAAATACAGATAATGGAACTTGTTATGATTGTGATTCCTTGTCATAATTGTGTTTAATTATTTATTCTACTTTCCTGATCTTGAATTGATCTTGTCATGATTCTGTTTTATTCTTCTTTCCAACACGAATTGCATAAAATACAAAAAATGTCATCAAAGATTAGGTGAAGAATTAAACCACGCGATGACTTTTGCTTAATTTATGTGTGAAAAAATCTCGTTGTTTTGTTATCTCCTGTGATGACTTTATCTAGCTTAAAAAACTTGTGAAGTATGTGAACAACAAACATCAAGATAGGAACTATTTGAGGGTTTTTTTACTGTTGGATTTTAAACACCTGCGTTGAGTTTGCAAGTTAGCCATCGGGGAGACGAAAATAAAATATGTATGAGATTTTTTGTGGCAGAAAAACAGAGGAAAAAAACCCAAATTATTACTCAAATCAATAAAACTTGTTTGCCACCTTCCTATGGACGTAGGATTTTCATATCCGAACCACGTAAATCATTTTCATCTCGCTTGAGTTATTTTATTGTGAATGATTGCGGTGTTTGCATACTCTACAAATTTCTTAAAGAAAAAATTTCCAAATGTTCAAAAAATAATGCTTTGTTTATTTTTAAAATTTATAATATGGAAATCAATCGAAAGTTTTATAATTATAATCTTTACAATCTAAGGGAATACTCTAAGTTGAGAGTAGTGTGTTTATGTGCTAAATAAAGTTTTCCCTCACAAGTTGTGAGGTGATAATTCATTAAGGGTGGCTTCAGTTATAGGATATCCAACTCATTAATTTTGAATAGTCTGAAGCTAATTTCTTTTCCAATTATACACAATTCTGATCCTCATACCAAAAATTAATTGAAAGTTTATAAATGTTAATATATTTACTAAAGGAAACTGCTTGATTGTTGAATTAGTCATATCATCATCCTGGAATAGCTCATCAAACTTCTAGTGATATGGGATCAAATCCTCTGTCCTGCTTGTTCCACTGTCTCGATTACTAATTTTAATTAATGTTTTGACGAAAAAAAATTAAAATTTTATAAGAATACAAATCATAGTTATGGATTAATCAAATTTTAATTAAAAACTGAAAAATAATTACTAAAAAATATTATATGTGAACTGAACAAATTAATTGAAACTATAATATATTAAGATTATAAAAAAATATTAAATAAGAATCAATCATTTTGATAGTGAAACAAAGAGTAGAACATGAAAAGTGGGACAAAAGATCTCAAGTGCTAGAGATATCATCAGCTCAAACGAGGTTTTCAATTTTCATAGGGGATTGGTGGTTATTATCAAAGAGAGTTACCACATCATGAGTCATAGTCAGTCTTGATGTGTGAATCTATGATTAAACAAGACATTTGTTGAGTATTGTTATGGCAAGCAAGAAAAATAATAGAGAAAATGAAACAGGAAAACTTAAATTTTATTCCATCAACTGTGAAGTATATATAGACAAAAGAAACTAGAAATCTAAATCAACTAGGAATATGAAATATATCTATATCCTATCAAATATATCCAAAACTAGATATATCTAAAACTAAAGATATCTAATCACTAAAGATATCTAAAACCTAAAGATATCAATAAACCAAATATATCTTATCATATCTTTGAAGATATATACGAAATTATCTAACAATCACCCCCTTAATCTCGTATCTCTGCATTGATATTCTTAATGTCCATAATTTGTCGTGATTCAATGAATTTGTTTCGACCCAACGCCTTTGTCAACATGTCTGCCAGTCGATCGTTCGTGCTCACATGCTCCACGTCCATCTTCTTCACTTCAATGCATTCTCAAATGTAATGAAACTTGCTGTCGATATGTTTACTCCTATCGTGATGAACTGGATTCTTACTCAATGCGATGGCCGATTTATTATCCACATAAAGCTTGAACTTCAATCTTGAACCAAGCATTTCATCAATAAAATTACTTAGCCAAACTCCTTGACATGCTGCAGTTGCTGCAGCAACATACTCTGCTTCACAGGAAGATAAAGCTACCACCTTTTGCTTTTGAGATTTCCAAGTTACAATGTTTCACCAAGAAAGAAAAGTATACCCGTAGTACTCTTTCGGTCATCAATATCTCCAGCAAGATCGCTGTCGCTGTAGTCAATTAAATTTAACTTTTCTTCTCTTGATTTGTAACAGCATCCATATCTTAATGTTCCTTGAATATATCTCAAAATTTGTTTGACCGCAGCCCAATGTTTCAGCGTCGGTGCCTCCATGAACCGACTTGCAATTCCTACAGCATGTTGAATATCTGGACGTGTGTTTACCAAATATCGAAGGCCTCCAATGATGCTGCGATATAATGTCTCATCCACATCTTGGCTATCGTCCTTCTTGCTTAGACAAAGTCGATTCTCCATTGGTGTATGACATAAATTACACCTTTCACACCAGCTTTCTCTAGCAACTTCGAAGCATAAGAACCTTGACACAGTGATTTTTCCAGCCTTTTGACATACTTCAATGCCCAAATAATAGCTAAGTAGCCCAAGATCACTCATCTTAAAGATTTTCTGCATCTCGGCTTTGAACTCTATTATTTCTTGAACACTTGTGCCCGTGATGATCAAATCATCCACATACACGCCAATAATCAAATATGATTGATTATTTCCTCTTCGTTAGACAACATGATCATAAGAACTTCTTATGAATTTCAGAGCAATCAACGAAGCATCCAACTTGGAGTTCCAAGCTCGTGGAGCTTGTTTTAATCCGACAGGACTTTATTCAGTCAGAGAACCTTGTGTTTATTCTCTTCATCAACGAAACCTGATGGTTGATGGACGTAGACTTCCTCTACTAGATCTCCGTTTAAGAATGCTGACTTAACATCCATGTGGTGAATCTCCCATCTATAATGTGCAGCGAGTGCAAGTAGAAGACGTACCGTTTCAATTCTTGCGACTGAAGCGAAGACTTCATCATAATCCACCCCCTCTCAATGCGCATACCCTTTTGCGACTAGTCTCGCCTTATATTTTATAATGTTGCCTACTGGATCCTTTTTTACTTTGAAAACCCATTTAACTCCAATTGCTTCGTCACCTGCTGGAAGCGATGCAAGCTGCCAAGTTTTGTTGTCAACAATTGCTTTTATTTCTTCTTCCATAGCTTACTTCCATGATGGATTTGCAAGAGCATCATCAATATTCGTTGGTTCTTCAACGGTCAGAAAACAAGCAGTATCCTCTTCCATAATCCTTATTTCTTCGGTGGCATCATATATATCCTTGATATGTCAAAATCGACGTGGTCCAGAATCGGAACTGTCGAGTAGCAGTGGGACTGCTTCTGGGGTTGCTTCGGTGTTTGTGGCTCCTCCTCAGGTGTGTTTTCTTTGGATGTCTGGTTGTTCGGTGTAGGTGTTGTTTCATTGCCAATATCACACAGGGAGTTTCACATTCTGCGATGCTGGAGCATTGTTGTAGCATTCCTCCCAGCACCAGGCACGATTTTCTTCAAATAGAACATCTTTCTCATCCTAATCAGGCACGATTTTCTTCAAATAGAACATCTTTCTCATCCTGATCAGACACAGGGAATATAACTTGCGTAGTTGATGCAGCAGTCCTTCCAGCTTCAGGTGTTGCTGTCCCGTTGCTGTAGCAATCCTCCCAGCACCATCTTCGGATTTCTTCACATTGAACATCTCTGGATATGTACATCAGAGGTTCATTTAGGTGCACGACCTGTGTTTCAGTCTCGTTGCTGCAGCATGCTTTCAGCATGGCTCGGGGCTAAGGTTCGTTGCTGCAGCATTCTTCCAACACGGCTTGGGGCTGAAGCTCGTTGCTGAAGCAATCTTTCGCCATGAGGAGAGCAGGTTTGTCACCTATATATGATTCAGCTTCCATAAGATTTGTTTGCTCATGTTGTTCACGATCACGCCTTGCTTTACGACACTCCTTGGCCCAATGTCCAGCAATTCCACATTAATTGCAATTTCCTTGCTTATGTGAGTTGTTTGCAGGCGCATTATTTAACCATCTTAATTTATCTCCGTTTGGCGTTCTTCATTTGGTTGTGTTTCAGTAGTTTTGCCCGCAATCACGTTGATGCTGTAGGGGCACGCCACTCTTCTTATGTGAGAAGTAAACGATCAGCAGGGGCTACATTGTCAAGTTCGTCGTACTCCTCCACAACTAAGAGTTGACCGATCAGCTCTTCAATGGTCATGGTTTTAAGGTCCACTAAGGTTTCAATCGCCTTTGCCATCTATTTGTATTGCCGTGGAACACTCCGGAGGGATTTGTGCTCCGCCTTGTGCTCCGTTACAGTATTGTCCAATGATTTGAGATCATTGACGATTGCCTTGAGTCTTATTCCAAAAGATTTGACTCTTTCACCATCTTTAAAGGCGAGATTTTCGAACTCCGTTCTTCGTATCTGCGCTTTGGCTTCTTGTACATGATCGCTCCCTACGCGCATGGTTTTGAGGGTTTCCCATGCCTCTTTGGCCATTTTTAACGCCAATGACGCGAATCAACTCCGGCGGCACTGCCCGGAGAATCATTGACATGGTACGTCTATCATGTCGTTGGTTTCCTAGTCCTTCGACTACATCCCATAGGCCTTGCACTTGTAGATGCACCTTAATGAGGATTGGCCAATCCCCATAATTTGAACGAGTGAGAATAGGAAAATTACCTGTGTTCTCTAGCTCCCGGTTAAGTTGAATGTTATCAGCTTGTTCTTGTCTTGCCAACGCCATCGCTGCGATGTTTTGGATCGAACACCAAAACCGATGGCTGCGTTGTACTTTGGATCAAACACCAAAGATGATGGCTGCGTGAGTGCTTTGGATCGAACACCAAACCTGGCTCTGATGCCACGCAAGAAAAATAATAGTGAAAATAAAATAGGAAAACTTAAATTTTATTCCATCAACTGTGAAGTATATATAGACAAAAGAAACTAGAAATCTAAATCAACTAGGAATATGAAATCTATCTATATCCTATCAAATATTTCCAAAACAAGATATATCTAAAACTCAAGATATCTAATCACTAAAGATATCTAAAAACTAAAGATATCAATAAACCAAAGATATCTAATCATATCTTTGAAGATATATACGAGATTATCTAACAAGTATTTGGGATCTTAGTTAAACAACAAATCTTGCCATCAATAACGGGAAATTCGTCTTTGTAGAAATGGTGGAGAAAGAACACGCATAAAAGATAGAGAGAGATTGAGATAAATTTTGTGTATTACTATTATTTCAACTCAACTTTGTTCACTTCACAATACAGAGCATGTATCTTAAAATAAATCACCCTATACATGTGACTAAGATAAATAACTGACTAAACTAACTGAAAACAAGAAAAAATCTAGAAGCATCTACCAGCTAAGGTGGACGATCGATTTGCATGTTAATATCGTCCGCTTCTTCATGAACATCGACCCGTCTGTCTTGCTTCTCATCAACTGCATGCACGACATGTATCTGCTTTTCATGCTCTTTCTCAATCTTGGCTCGTCTGAACTTCAACAGTCTTCGACCTAATCTTGATATCTTCGCTCTCAGAGTAAATTTAATGTTTTTTTTCTATTTGGTGAAGACTTCCAATTTTATTCATTGGAGACACCATGAGGTTCTCGTCGGTCTCAATGCAGCCCAACAGAGAGAACCTGCAACATTGATGTTTTTTAATTTCATTTACAACCAATATTTCTATGCATAAAAATTTGCACAACTCATCTCAAAATAAATAATTAAGCTTATATTAAATGCTTCTCCAGTTCTCCTTTTCCGTATCTCAAGTTTCAACGCCATACGAAATGTGTCTATGTACCACCATAAAATCCATCTCTTGAAGGAATATAAAAATCTACATTGTTAAACAGCCAGTAGTAGAGAAGTCTACATATTTAGATCAATGTTATTAGTGAAGTAGTCTAGATGTCTTAGTTCGCAAAATGAGATTCTCTACTCCAATTTTTACTCGCTCCCCACTCCATTATTGAAAATATTAATTTTTTTAAGTATTTTTTATAATTTTAATTTATTATATTATAGATTAATTTTTATAAGTTCATTTGTGGGATCCCACCTAATTAAAGGTCTGTAATAATATTTAGTATATAGTTTTTGTTGGAATGGTGATCACGTTGTATATGTGAATGGTGGAGATGGTGCAGTGATGGTTCAAGGAGTTGCTGGAGAAGATGGTATTGTTGCTGCATGAGAGGGCGAGGAAGACGATATCAAAAGCATGCAGCAGCTTTGTTCTTGTTTTGTTCGAATAAGTGTATTCACGCTTTTGTCACTCTTTTATTTATTTTTTAATTTCATGCACGTGAGATACATGTGATTTCCCATTGGTCACGTTTTCTGCACTCATGCATATATATATATATATATATATATATATATATATAGGGGTGCACTAGGGTGGAAAACACCTCTTAGATGTGAAATAAAACTTGATCTTAGCCTTTGATTAATAAAATTAACGTGGCAGATTTAATTTTGAATCTGAAAAAATTCGCTGCAATTAAAGAACAAAAAAGTTGCATAAAAGGGTTAGGTGGTAAATTTGCAAATAACCATATCTTCCCACGATTTTTTTAGCTTGAATTTCGGAGCAGTTATGCATTAAATATGGCAGTTTTAAATTAAGTAAATCTATTTGAATTAATTACATATTTTCACCCACCGCATTTAGTGTAGTTACTTTACCAAATCTCTTCTCCTCCACGATACAACCCTCAGTTGCTGAAAAATTATTTTTTTCTCCACCGGCGGCCGGCAAAAAAATAATGCCGACATCACTGCGTTAAGTCTAGTTCTTATTTTTCTACTCGTTTATTGGAATTGTTTTCCATTATGATTAAATATGCAGTCGAAAACACGCATTTTTTTTCTTCTAAACCTAGGTATCTATATATTTTTTTTATATTGTTATACTGCAACTATTATATTGTTATACTGCACATTTACTGGCCTAAAATCTGCAATAATTCAAAATAGAGAAAGTTTTGTAAATAATTAATATTAAAAAACTCTTTATGTGAATTGGAATTAGCAGAGTACTGCAACTATTATATCGTTATACTGCACATTTACAGGCGTCAAATCTGCAATAATTCAAAATAGAAATTTTTTTGAAAAATAACTAATATTAACAAAACTCTTTATATGAATTCAAATTATCAGAGTACTGCAACTATTATATCGTTATACTGCACATTTACAGGCGTAAAATCTGCAATAATTCAAAACTAAAAAGTTTTGAAAAATAATTAATATTAAAAATAACCAAAAGGATCGTCGGCAGTCGGCAGAAATCACAGAACATATATGCAAGTATACAGGCTTAAAAACTGCAAGTATGCAGGCTTATGTAATGCAACTCAAACATGAAAATAAAGAAATTTATTCTATAAAATATCAATCAAGCAACTTCAGTTATCTCTTCAATGTATAAATCAGGATTTCACATCATCGTCAAGAACCGCAAATCTGTTGACGATGGCTGCATGAAACTGGTTCTTACTTGTGTGGAAAGCCTCCTCCGCTGCGGAGTCGTCGCCTTCTTCACTTTTTAGAAAACCGATCCCTCAAGAAGAAGACGTCCCCCGTTAAAAGAACACCATCGGGATTAATGGGAAAGAGGTTGTGATCGGAAATCTTGCGCTTCCCGACGCTGCCATCTTGGTTTTTATTCGCGTTCGTCCCCTTCTGTTAGCCATCATCCTCTGGACCTCTTCTTCATGTTGATATATTTTTCTAATTGTTGGTGCTCTTCCATCACTCTCCATAAAATAATAAATGAAAAGCTATGAACGTATGAGACATGGAAAATTGAATAGATTTAGAAAATAAAAGATATGTGATGTGGAATGGATTTGGGAAAAAAACGTGAAATATGGAATGTAAATCATGCAAGAGAAATATTAGGAGACAGTTGAGGAATGATTTAAACTGCCAAATAATAATTCCGAAAACACCCTTTAATCAAATTAAAAATGGAAGATAATAATCAATAATTTAAGTCAATCAAATAATCCGGGTCGTTAAAATTTGAAAATAGAGGGCTGAGATTTAGTCTTATTTCTCATCTAGGAGGTGGTTCACATATGATTACAACTATATATATATATATGCATGTTTTGTGTCTTCATCAATGAATTTTGATTACAAAATATGGTTGTCCCGACAGAATTACCTGTCACTAAATATAAACTATTGCGACACATGTTACTATTCTGACACTATTACATACTGTTGTCCCAAAAGGTGTCACTATAGAGTGGAGTCTTATAACAACAGTAGTGGTGTCAATATAACTAACATATTCTAACATGTTTATTTGTTGGAAAAATGAATTTAAAGTTACAGTATTCCACTGTGAGTAAAGACATTTTACTTCACATATTAATCTATTGGGTTAAATTATTTTTACTAACACCACAATCTGTGAGTAAAAATATTTAAACTTCACATAATAATCTATTGGGCTAAATTATTTTTGCTGACACCACGTACTGTGAGTAAAAATACATAGCATTCTTTGTTTCGTATCAGCAAAAACTTATAGGATGGATAATAAAAAAAATCATATAAAGATTTTACTCATTAAATTCATATTTTGTATACTAATTAAAAATGAATACTAATAAACAATTAAACAAAAAACTTTTAAGTAATATATTATGAAGCCAAACTACTCAATATTCATAAATATATTTAATAATGTATCCAACAAATTTCATTAGTTATTCATAAAAAAAGTACTGAACTCGATCCTTATAAGCCGAAAGAGTAGCTAACAATTCCCAAACATTTGTCAACAAAGTATCGAAACTACTAATAAACTACGAGCATGTATCTCCATCACTCTCTCTGCCATTTTGCAATTTATCTTCATCATTCACCAATGTAAGTCGAAATCTGTTAAGAGAAACAATGATCCAACATTTCAATCATTCATTAATAGTTAACACAAGGTCAATATTTAACTAATAACAAAATTAACTAGTTCTACATATAATCAAAAGGCAATAAAAACTTCTTTTTTAAAATTAACTTGCTCCACATATTACTTGATTTTATATAGTTTAAATTTATCTATCATATCCTTTCGCTAAAATAATGTAAAATGTCTTATAATATCAATGAGTTAGATTATCACTACAATATATTAATTTCTATTTTGGACTATAGAAAATAGAAATCCAAATAGTTATGCCAGTTGATTAGTTAAACTAGTGAAATGCAATACTACACTTCTTAGTTTAAACTAAACTACATTTCAATAGGGACAAACATATTCATGTAGAAGCAATATAACTTCTGTTAATGTGTATTATCATCTTCACTAAATATGATTTCTTCTACAAGCTCCCAACAAGATCAATGCTTTCATGGATGCCCAATACTTAATCCAACTAATGCTTTTTCGAGGCAGTGGCATAAATCTCATATTTATCTAGTTATCTGGACAATATTATTCATGCAGCAACAGCTTCAATATAAGCTATAGAAACCATTGGATCGAGAGATTGTACACACAAAAAAAACCTTTTAACAGCATGGTCACCGGCGGATCTTGAGGATCAATTTTGCTGGCTTTCTGGTAGAACTCTTGGGCCGTCTCGTTCTGATCAAGCTGAACATGAATGAGTCCAAGAGCCTACAGCAAAAGAAAGAAATTAGTTCAACTTAAATTATGATATAAATTTATTTTTAATTTTTCATTCAAATATACAAATATTACAAAATATTATTAAAACAAAACATTTAAACCAAACTAGAGCAATCCTTATTCAAAAGTCCCAAATATATATTTCAAAATTTTAACATAACAATACTTCGAAAGAAAGGATAATTTAGAAGGAAAAGTTATAATTAGACCTCAAAATGCTATCCCCTAAGAAGAAGTTGACCACAAAAACTATCAACTCTACAAATGCATCTGGGCCTGGGGTGACATTATTGGTATGCAAATCCACCTGCAAAACAAGGCAGGTTAATCATATGAGATTCAAGAGGAGAGTCAAATGCATTTTTCATTTATCATGATGGATTACTTCTCCGTAGATGAAATATTTGACATATTGAATAAGCTGAGGCTGCATCTCCTTTACCTGTAGAAACGTGCGCAAAAATCCAAGAAAATGAAATGGGAAACAAGAATCTGGACAAACTGAAGTTCAGCTGCAACAAAATGAAACAATCGAGGGTCCCGAAGATCAATGTGAGAACTCTAAGCTTTCAATATTGGAGTGTCACGCTTCGTGCTAACTGACCAAACAAAACAGGACAAGAGCAGAACTCTATAAGCAAAACTCAGGAATTAGAAAAAAGATGAAAATAGGAATATCCTGACCAACCTTCAAATTGTCGCAGATTGTCTGTGTGAGTGCAGAGTTCAGAGTTGTGTTGAGGAATATACTATAATTCAGGAAGAAAACTAGTACGCAGGACAAGAGCATCACAACCTGAAACCGGATAAGAAGGAAACAACTCATAAACCCAATTTGAGCATGAGCAATATGCATTTTCTTTATGTAAGTAGTTAATTGATTTGGGAATTGATAGCCTGATTAGTCCCATCCACCACTCTATACAACATCAAAGCTGTGTGGTTAGAAATTGAATGCTAGTATATGATGTAGCACCTAAGTGGGTGGACGAAACTTCAACTAAAAAGTATCAGCTGAAAGTGCAGTTTTCCAAAGAAAGAAGGAAAAAATAAAGTAGCAATCTTGAAGCTAGAAGGATTGAGTATAAAATGATAGGGATATGAAGAGAAAGTTAAGGTGGAAAGTAATGGATTGAACAATTAATATATCATGATATAAGTCAGATATCTGGATACAGAATTAGAGCAATATGAAAGATGAGGTAAATAAAGCATAACCGAATACCATGAGCTGCAAAACTAGTTAAGGTGATTTCATTCCAAAAACCAGCATTTGAAGCTTTCTTTAGTTTGCTAAATATGTTGTAATACTAAAGGGCATCAGTTGATGTATTCAAATCTACAACAAAGCTTTCTTTAGTTTGCTAAATATGTTGTAATACTAAAGGGCATCAGTTGATGTATTTTTAAATAATTACTCTGCAGCTGATTGGCTCAGCATATTCAAACCTAAACATCCAATTATCAAAATGTATGATCACATAGATGAGATTTCTCAATAAATATATGGGGACAAAAAAAAAATCTTATTTTTAGGATAAGCTAGGATTCATCAGTCAAAACAGCATATTTAAATAGTTTAAGGTCCAAGTAGAATCAAATTTCCGTACCTTCTTCTTTTCCCCTACAGCGGGGGCAGCTGCAGCCGCAGCACTACCAGCCGCGGCGCCGCCAGTAGCAGCAACTGCAATGGCACCATCACCACCAGATCCAATGTTCATGATGAGGTCCTCCACATTGCTTTTCTCACATAATTTGGCAAAGAGACTCGGCCAATACGATTCCACCGTCAAATTCGCCGCCTTCAACAGCGTGGAGATCTTTTCCGCCTGAAACAAAAATTGGAAATCAGGACATAACCAATAAAGTCTAATCATAAACGGATAAATATATAGAGTAAAGAGTAAAAATCGATGTATTACAGTTATGGCGATGCCATTGTCGTGAAGAATCACGGCAGAGTAGGTGCAGGCGAGTTCTCTAACCGACATCCTCTATCTCTCTCTGTTTGTACCACGGAACGAATCCGATTAGTATAGCTGTTGCAGCGGCTGGTATCAGCGGTTGTAAATTTGAAGAGTTTAATTAGGGTTTATATTTTGAGATTTTAAGCTGATTGGCTCAGCATAACAAGACAATCTTTTTTTGTTTTTCTCATGACGCCAATGAATATTAAGATATTAAGAGATCAATAAATATACAGAAAATAAGAAAGAGACGTATATACTCCGGCTTTATCGAGCCTCCATTCTTGCATCGATTTCCAACAATTTCTTGCTTAAGAGCATACCCATCCAACCCAAAACTGAGAGAAACCTTGGAAATCTTAATCGTAAAAACAATAGAATTGAACTAGTCAAATACTACCAAATGAAGAAAAAGAAAGAACACGAAAAATGAAGTATTTACCAATTACTGATGGAGCTCGGTAGTGCAGAAGGAGACGGAGTTGTTGCAGGAGAAAATTGATTCAAAAAAAAAAAAAAAAAAAGGATAGTGTTATCGTCGCCTGAACAGTGCGCCAGGCGAAACCCCGAGCCACTGTTCACGGACGGAAAAGAATGGCGTCTCGGGCTGTAGATGGCGGGGTGGGTAGGAGAAAATGCGCCGGTAAATCTCTTGGCTGCCGGGATAATGCCGCCAGAGTTGGAGATGGCCGCCATCCATTTCAATCTCAAATTCCCAATTTTAATTTTTGTGACGGTGAAAAATGTGATTATGGAGAGAGATAGGGTTGAGAAGATAGAAAAGAGGAGAGGTTATATATTTCAATGATATTTTATTTTTCATTTTTTTATGATTTCTCCTCACACTATTCATGTAGGTAAAAGTATTGGAAGGAAATATTAACACCAAAATTATTAATCCCCTTGTCATTTCAATATAAAAGGATATTTTTCTTAACATCCTAAAATCGCTGTTAGGAAAAAGTACTCATATAATCTAATTATATTGTTAATTAAAAAACATTTATATATTATGCATTTAACACCACTTTTTAATGACATCTGTCATTATAGATATAGTATTGCAACATTTTTTTCTATATGTTAGTAAAATGGTGTCACTATAAATCAATTTTCTAGTAGTGAAATTTTCTTTGCTTAATCATGAAATATCTCGAATGAATTACAACATGGTATTAGAGATGGTTCGATTCTTAGTTGATTTACAATCGAATCTATGGCGAAAACAAGGAGAACAACATGGCAAACTTTAGCTCAAGATGGGCGAGGTGAATCTTTAAATGTGGAGCAATTTCAGGATGAGAATTCGTTCACAATTGATCGACAGATGGATCGTGGCAAAAAACCTATCATTCAGCTGGATCCAAGCATGATGGAGGATGTGCTTCATATTCATCCCAATGATAATACAACGTTGCAGTTGGTGGTGGTGCACTTAACAGGTAACAATTACTAAACCTGGAGTAGATGTGTTAGGTGTGCATTAGCCGGAAGAAACAAATTGAAAATCATAGATGGAATTGTGCTCGAGCCTGCGACTGATTCACCATATCATAGCACAAGGCTCTAAGCAGATTATATGGTGTATACATGGATTATGAACTCTATTTCTAAAGAGTTGATTGCTGCATTTCAGTATATAGATAGTGCAGCAAAGGTGTGGAAGGGGATCGAGTCTAGAGTGGACCAAAACTTTATCAATTGGAGAGGGAATTAGTTACTTGCATTCAGAGTAATCAATTTGTGATGCACTATTTTAATGCTTTGAATTCACCATGGGATGAGATTAGCATTATTAATTTGGAGTTTAGTTGTGAATGTGTGTGTCGTGCATCACAAAAGATTGATGAATTGAAAAAGGCTATGAATTTCTATTAAGATTGAATGACAGCTTTGATGAGTGAGAAGCCAAATCCTATTGTTAGATCCTTTGCCTAGTGTGAGCAAGATATATTAGATGGTGTTGAAGGATGAAAATCAAAAGAAAGTTACAAGTCAAAATGTCATAGCAAGTGAATCTATTATGTTTGCCTCAAATCAATATGGACAGATAGGAAGTAAAATGAGAAAACCAGGGATGATGAATGTTAAACCATGGCCGAGTGATCGCTAAAATTATTAACGACTTAGCAGAGCTAATGATACAGCGGCAAATAAAAATTATCGATCCCACGAGGAATGAAGTATCGAATAATCCTAAGTATTGAATTATAGCTTTTCAGAACACTGTTTGAGGAAATAGAATTTGAAGGTTTGTTGAAAATAATTTTGAAAACTAAATTAGAACAAAATTTCAAACAACTTAAATAAAGCAAAACATCAGAGTTTAAAACGTTTTAAATCAAATGCAAAGATTCAGATTCTAGGGATTTTATTACTATCCTTCCTGACATGCAATAGACAAATTCATCAAATACCAATTTAATTCCTTACACGATGGAAATCAGAAAAATATTGTAAATTTCATGGTTTGAAATTTTACAAAGTTGATTATCGAATTCCCTTTACTCTTTCGGTCTCAAGAATAATTCAATAACTCCAAAGATCAACAGATTAATTCCTACGATCTAATTCCCTCTTTTTAAGACAAGAATAAATAATCATATTATGAAATTCTTTTCCTGTTAATCAATTATCACTTTTTAAGTCTAAAATTAATTAACTAATAACCTAAATAAGTGGCCAACAAATCCAGGTTTCAATTAAAGCACAAAATTTCATAAATCGAACAAGGAAAGGCATTTGATCAAATTAATCCATAAACATACAGTCATGATAGATTTTTAGAATTAAATACATTATTAGAATCTGATTAAGAAATTAGTTCATGCAATTCATAATTAAATACATTATGAAAAGATAAAACATGATGACAACTTGCATTGATTCAAAACAAAGTCTCGAGATTGATCCAGTTCCAACAGTTGTCTTCAATCTCCAAAATACAAAATAAAACTCAATCTGCCTTAGAAAATATTTAGAATTCTCAATATATGGTGTCTAACCCTAAAACTCGAAATCACATGTGTTTATATAGGTGTAGTAATGATCCCCACAAGGTATGAGATTAAACATGGAAGAAATTGCCCAAAATTCATCAATTTCCCGAACAGTCACACCTGCGTTGACCGACATAGAGACAAGTCGGTTGACGTGCATCTCACTTCGACATCCACCTTATCGACACACCACATCAGCTTCGACCATCCACGTCGACAGACGCGAGTTCGCGTCCGTCGACACGCGTATCAACGTCGACTCCTGGCTTTGCTCGAGATTCCTCCTTCGTCAACCTCTGTGTCGACTGACACAAAGCCTGTGTCGGTTGATACAAAGCTTCATTCAACACCATTTTCTTCCTTGTCAAAATTTTACCTCTTTTCCTGCAAAAATTCACCACCAAACACATATACAACACAAAAACACTATGATGCATAAATAAACATGAAAGCCACGCAACTTGATCACTAAATGAACTAGAAACTAATTGATAAGTTAGTGAAATAACAAACTTATCAACTCCCCATAACTTAAACTGTTAATCGTCCTCGATTAACTCACAGACAGAAAATCCAATCAAATGCAGATATGAGTGTGTGATGCCTCACGAGTCTCTAAACTATCCAAGCAACAATCATCCACATGTAATGCACAATCAAGACCGCAATCAAACAATCAAATCATCAAAGGGGAATCTCACATGGGAAAACTGTTTGCACTCATCCCTTAAGTGTTTAGATTGTGTAACATCTCTCAAGTTCAAGGCCATAAACTCACTTACCCTAGGTTTGACAAGTTTCTCATCTCTCCACTGCTAAAATAGTGCAATAAATCGGGTAATCAAATAGGTCTTTTTCCGGGTTGTAATGTGGCTTCTTAAAGTTAGTGGGATGATTTTGGCTAAGTAACTCAAACATTTGCAACTCTTATCAGCACTCATCACCCCATAATAAACTTTTCAGCACACAAACAACTTCAACCCTTCTCTTTCTCTTCTTTACACACTTCTCATCTTTCTCTCCCTTTTTTTTTCAACCCAATAATAATTCTAGTTAACATGACTAGGAATTAAATTACAATGCACCCCTAGTTCACTTTATCTTTTCTCTTCTTGTCCAATTTTTTTTTTCATTGGATCACAAATCTTCTCAATTTTTTTCTTTTCATTTCCCAATAGATCAAACAACTCAACTCATTTTTCTTTTTTTTTTTCTTTCCAATCAATACCACAAAATCCACTAATGATGTTAATCGTACCCCTCTCACTCATCAACCGTTCTAAATCAAAGAAATCATTCAATCAGGCTCAAAAAGGGCTACAAGTGGAGATTTTTAAGGTTAGTGTATGGGATTTTGGCTATGAAGGAACATGCCTAAGATCATTTTACCCTATTATCACACTTATGCAACCTCGAGAGAGAATACAAGTCAAATTCTATAAGATATTGCATGTGGACCTTATCACACATCAAGAAAAAATTTAGGCTAAAAAACTCACTTGGGTCAAAATTTTGTTCCCCATCAACAATCATCAAGTTCAATACTAGTCTAACATGCACAAAACACGCATCAGAGAGCGACTCATCAAGCAAAAGACTCCTATCATCGGCTACCCTATCACATAGATTTTCAATTCAACATCCATAAAACAACCAATCATCAATCACAGTTATGTTCTAGGAAGGATTTTTCAGAATCTCAAGCTAACAATATTATAAGTTCCGACTGCCCTATGTTCAAGCGCGTGAATGCAATGCAAACTAACTAAATTTCCTAACTACAAATGGACCAAAATATTCTAAAGCAGTAAATCTAAGCAATAAACTAGAAAGCAGTAAATAAAACAATAAACACATTTTACAATCATGTCGTCATCCCCTCAAACTTATTCAATAGAACGGAGAATAAATTTGAAAATTTAGCAAAGGATAGTAAAATGGTACCTCACTGATCCTGCGGGGGGTCCTCATCCATCTCCTGAGCTCGGCGCCTCTGTCGTCGGCGTCGTGTGTAGATAGTCTCCGGCTGCTCATCAGCTAGTAGCATCAGACGCTGCAACTACGTGTCAATATGATGGAGCCGGAAATACACGTCTTGCCGGAACTGGGAGTGCCTGGAGCGCTCATCGGCTGCTGCCGCCCTCTCGGCCGCCTGAAGGGCATGCTCAACTGCAAGCTCGGTGGTCTGTTGCTACATGTACTGGTACACAATCCCCCAGCCAACACCGGAGGATGACTCATCTCTTGTGTAGTAACTCGAGGACCCTCCGGCTCCCCATCTCGGGAGCTCTTTTGTGGCATGCTCCTCGTCTCTCTCCTCCTCCTCATCATCATCATGGGCTGCCTCCTCCTGCTGGCACCTCGTTGCTACTGCTGCCACTCGCTTCTGCTCTGCTACCTACGCAGCCACCTCTTCGGGCATCAGTACCCGCTGATCTAGTTGGATCCCCAACCAGTGCAGTAATCGGCTCTGGGCTGCGGCACCATTCAGAATTATGCAGGCCATGTGAGAAGGAGTGCTCATGAACCAGTTGTCCTTGAAATTCAAATTGGTGACATGAGTCAGAGCAGTGTTAGGCAAGGGAAACTTATCATTGTTGGACAGCTTCAAGCACAACTGTTGTGCTTGGACAAGCTTTTGTCTCTGGACAAGGAGGTTGATATCAAGAACCCTGCACCCCTTAGCAACTCTGAGGTCATCGGTATCCAATCCCAAGTGGTGGGCAATAGGGGTCAACAAAGCACCCCACTAGATATCACTCCTCTTGATGTTTAGTTGTCGGCCCCAGTTATTCATAATACATCCGGCGAGGCTGACAGGATATTCCCTAAGCATGCAACACAGAGCATGTTCCTCCTTTTGTCTGGCTTTTCCACTTTCATTTCTTCCAAAAATGCTTGTCCCCATCCATCGCAGAATGAGCCTGAAAATCGGGATTATCCACAGCAGAAGTCTTCACGTTCCCCATGTCGAACTTTTCATGTCCAACAGGGGATGTAGCTGAAATCTGTCTTCAAAAATCTACCACATTGAATTCCTCATGGTCGTGGTAGAGACCTCCTGGCTGCACCCCGAAAATCTCATTGAGCTGGTCACTGGTCAGGCTGTAGCGTTTATTTATCATTTGGAAGTTGATCTCCGTGGGTTCCGGCTTGTGTCCCTCAGTTCCTAGCAGTGTGAGTGAGGTCAAGAACTCCCTCACCAAAGTGGGATATGTCGGTCAGTTGGCTTCCCACAAGCTACCCCACCCTACTCGGTTGAATAGGTTGTGAACATCATCTTTGATCCCCATGCTTCTTAGGGCTCCATGGTGAAGGAAAAGGGTAGGCTTAACTGGATAGTCTTGGAGCTTAGCATATCGACGCCTCTCTTGTCGATCCTCAAAGATCGGTGTGTACTCATTGTTTCCTGCCAGACAAAGAAACCAAGTTCAAAACGGCAATTCAACCTATTTGCACCATCAAATTAAGTGCCCATGTAAAATTGACAACCAAATAATGAAATTGACACTTACATGAATCCACATGCTCCACCAATCTCAAAAATTTGACCTTGAACAACAATTTAAGAAAAATGTGGATTATGGATGTGCAAACTCAAAATTTGGAACCCTAGCATAAAAATTCAACCATTCTCTAGTAGTCAAGCATAAAAAGGTACTCATATCGACTAAACATATAATCCATATCGAATCATTCAATCAAATATGCACTCAAGTCGTCAATTGAAAAAAAACCCCAAATTGAGCAAACCAACGGTTCAAATTGAAAATAAACTTGAATGAACTCATAAATAATCAAGAAATTGAAAAGGATTGAGTTTAGGGATCATATCTGCCATTTGAAAGTTGAATTTGAGCAACAGAATCGAAAATAGGGTTTGGGGAAGTTTGGAGAGGTGTTTTTGCGTGTGTGTGCAAGTGAGGAGGAAAAGAAAGCAAACATGTTTTAAAAGATTTCGACCCCCGCGTCAGGTGTCTCTATTTCAACCGATGCAAATTCTGCGTCAGTAGACACATAATATTTTTTATTTTTTTAATTATAAAATAGAAATACCTTATTTCGACCTCTACCTCACTCGACAGGGCCGCGTCGACCGACATGCTTCTGCGTCGATCGACGTGAATCAGAAATTGGCAGCGGTCGACGTGGCTTTCAAGTCGGTCAAAACAGAGGCCACTTGCACGGGATTTCCTATTCTTCCATGAATAAAAACTAAGGCAAATACATTACAAACTCAAAAATTAAGAACCTAAACTATCCTAAACTTAACTAAAGCTCATAAATCCTAATCTAACTCACACGAAAGCAATAAAAATGTTGGGTTACCTCCAAACAAGTGCTTGCTTTAATGTCACTAGCTTGACAATACTTCCAGTTATGGCCGATCCAAGTAGAAGGTATCCACAACGCAGATTTGTTGCGGACAGTAGTACCTCTTCAATCTTTGGCCATTCACCTTAAAAGTGGTGCCATCTTGTCCTACTAGCTCCACTACACCATTAGGAAAAGCACTAACAACCGTGTAGGGACCCGTCCACTTTGACTGCAGTTTTCCGGCCATGAAGCGAAGATGGGAATTGAACAATAGCACCTTATCATCAGAATTAAACACCAGTGAGCGAATCTGTAACGCCCCCATCTGACCTTCCCAATATGGGGCCACGTTACAT
>JAPKLW010000111.1:378342-396917 GCA_026898455.1 Plectranthus barbatus | reverse complement strand
TCTGTAACGCCCCCATCTGACCTTCCCAATATGGGGCCACGTTACATTGATGTTTCAGGTTTTTATGAGCATTTCCAAAATATTTAAATAAGAAGAAGACTTAATTTCAAATAAAAGCAGTTTATCAGAAGTACAAATCCTTCGAGTCTAGAAAATTAAACATAACTTCAGTCTTTAAAACATTCAAAAGGGAAGGGTTTTCAGAGAGCGGTGCAGCTGTGTGTAACGTGATGGTGACATGTATATGATGATACATGTCACAGGATCTTATTCTTTGCAAAACTCTTCACATCTCCAGCTTACACCCCGCTACCTCCATCCAAGCTGCTTAACCTGCACGTTTTAGAAATAACGCGAGGGCTGAGTACTTTCGTACCCAGTGAGAAACATGCCAAAAACATACATTATATAGGAAATATGCTATGCAACTCACACAGCTAAACACGGGGTTTTGTTGAAAAGAACCGTGTTAGCCAAAACATTTTCTTCCACACGTGTGTTATTTTAGATGTTATCATATCTGTGTCAGGGTTGTAACTGGAAGTTGGCCGACTTCCAAGTTACGATGATCAGTTAGGAATGAATAAACACTCAACCTACTGTCATCTAGAGTGCACTAGTCTCAGAAATCCTTGTTGAGACCCGATCGCTTATTAATCATAATTCACAATCAATCATCAACATTCTCATTCACAATTCCACATTCCTGTATAACAAATTCCACCTTATAACTTTCAAATTCCCATCATATGGAGTCGCTACGCCATATGTACTAATTGAGTTCTAGCGCAGTTATGAGAACCTGGTTCCAAACTCATTAGTTATTCTCTCTTGTCGTTGGGAAACGACAGAGGACAGATAATGATAACACAAAATAAGCATAGCAATTTCAATTTAAAAGCAAAACATTTTATCACGCATTTTGAAAAGAAAACACGCATTTTGTTTTTTTTTTATAGATTTGAAATAGTTTCCCACCTCGTTTACTTGGCTTATTTAGATGCTTGAGCTCAATGATCCTCGTTCTCAAATTCCTACAATTAATCACGGTGTACCCAATTAGGATAAGCGATCTAGGACAACGGTAAACCTCAACAAAACTAAATTTCCACATATTTTCCATAATTTTCTTTCGATCCAAATCATTAATATCTATGCATGTGTTGCGCCCAACATGCTCCCAAAATCATATATTTAACTCAAAAATTCCCAATCAACATGTCACATGCTTCCCCTTTAATTTAACATGCTTCAACCTCTCTTAATCAAAATAGAATTTAATCCGACTCTCGATTATAATAACCTACACCTTAAATATGTTTAACATGCTTGGATAAACATATATTAAACTTAAAAATTGAGAATAACTTAAATCAGATCGAGACAAACACGAAAAATCAAGTTTTCCCCTTTCAGCCTGCCCATATCGACCTGGAACAGAGGGCATATCGACCACTTTCAAGTCGATATGGATCTTCTTTCAGGTCGATATGGATCTTCCTCTTCGGCAGAAACGCACCCCCGACCTGCAACTCGCTGTTTCTCACAATCCAACCACCCATAACCACATGAAATCACATATATAAGGTCCTAGACTCAAGGGGACATGAATACATGCTTCAAAGCAAGGAAAACGACGTAAAATTGGAGATGTGCGAAGCTCACCGGAGTTGGAAAGTGACGGCGGTGGCGATGTGGTTTTTCCGGCGAGGAAACTCGCACTTCTTGGTACCAAAATGCTCCTTAGGGACTAGGGAACACGAAAATATGAGTCTTTGTTCGAGAAAATCGCATTCAAACAAGATATGAAAATCTGAAAATCGGATTCTCACCACTCCGGCGGCCTTACTTCTCTCTACGATAACTTTCTTGTTCCTCGTCCTCTCGAAGCCCACGAGTACTCAAATCGAAGCTTGGAGAACGATCTTTCAGATGGCGGTGGTGGCTCGTCAAATTGTTGTCGGAGTTGGCCGCAATCGCGCTGGGAACAGGGCAGCGTGGAGAGAGAAATGGGTGGGGGTGCTGGAATGGTTTGGGAGTGGAGTGACTTCTCTCTTCCGTATCTCCTTCGACACTTAGTCTCACAACGCGTACTTTAGCTTCACGGAAACCTTGAAGAACAAGCTTCAAGATGGTGGTAGTTGTGTGGCCGACGGCGGTCTGTGGTAGCCGGAATATGGACGGAAAGATGGGGCAGCGAGGCTGGCTGGGCTGGGAAGGATTCGTCACAGTCCAGCGACCCTCCTTCTCTCCTCGATATCTCGCTCGATACTCCACCTCACGAGCTCCACCTTATCTCAATTTGAAGCTAGAAGAGAGGGCTATTTGAGGGTGGTGGTGGTTCGTCGAGCGGTGGTCGGATGCGGCCGAAAAAGTAGAGAGAAAGTGGCAGCTATGGGAGGGTGTGGGGAGAGGGTTAGGGGATGGTGTCGGGATGGTGTTGAAAAATTGGAGTAATAACTCCTTTTTTTTTTACATTTAAATAAACCCATCAAAAATTTCCCCCACCTACCATTCAAAAATTTCCCCCACCTACCACTTCAAATACTCCGCCTTAACTCGTGTATAAATTCCTCCGATAATTAATATTCTCGGGTTTGATTTAAATTGCATTCTCCCGATTAATTATGCAATTATAAATAAATGCTCGCTTTAATTAACCCATCTCGTTAAATTTCGTCTCAAAAGCAAACAATAATTAAATTTGCAAAAAAATAATATCCTTTTTATTTAATTTAATTAAGCATTAATCAGCTTAATTAAAATCGGGATATTACAGAATCCCTCGATCATGAAACCTTTTGGCCCTTGTCTTGTAGTGACATTGATTTCATAGGCCTCATTTCGGAAATCCTCCAACTCGTTCAAAGACATGACTCGACCGACAGTAGCATGTTTCCAGTCCATGTTTAGCTCTTTCAATGCCCTCCAAGCCTTGTGTTCCATCTCTACAGGGAGGTGACAAGATTTACCAAAAACGAGCTGATAGGGAGTCATACCTATGGGAGTCTTGTAGGCAGTGCGATAAGCCCATAGTGCATCATCCAGATTTAGTGCCCAATCCTTCTTCTGCTTGACTGTATTCTCTAGAATTTGCATGATCTCTCGGTTGGATAGCTCTGTCTATCCATTCTCTTGAGGATGGTACGGTGTGGTGACACGATGCTTAACTCCATACCTAGCAAGAAGTGAGACAAGCAATCTGTTAAGAAAATGGGATCCCCCATCACTTACTAAAGCTCTCGGTGCCCCAATTCGGGTCATTAGCTTTTGCAGGAAAGTGACCACAACTTTAGAATCATTTGTGGTGGTCGGAATGGCCTCCACCCATCTCGAAACATAATCCACAGCCAGCAGAATGTCAGAGAAGCCTCGGGAAGGTGGAAATGGTCCTATGAAATCTATCCCCCAAACATCAAAAATTTCGACCTCAACTACAGGAGTTTGTGGCATCTCGTCCCTCCTTGAAATGCTGTCGGTCCTCTGGAAATGATCACAACCAGTAATCCAGCCACGACAAGTCTCGTGGATAAAGGGCCAATAGAATCCACTAGCTAGCACCTTGAAGGCAGTGCGGTTGGCAGAATGATGACCACCAATAGGAGAGGCATGACAAGCCTCAATAATCTGCTGCCACTCAGACTGAGGGACAAAGCGGCAAATGATGCCATCAGCACATCGGCGCCACAAGTAAGGGTCCTCCCAAAAGTAGAAACAGACGTCTCTTAAGAATTTCTTTTGATCATATGGGGAACTGTCCGGATGAAGAGCACCAGTGGCAAGGTAGTTTGCATAGTCAGCAAACCACAGCGTCTTGGACTCGAGCATCTCTCTCAAAACTTCAATAAAGCACATCTGCTCGTCTGGGAAAGTCTCCCAAATCCTCAAATCTTGCTCATCCACCTCAGATGATGGCTCCACACGATAAGTGATCAGCTATCACATTCTCGCTCCCTTTTCTGTCCTTGATCTCTATATCAAACTCCTGAAGTAGCAGGATCCATCGAATCAACCTAGGCTTGGCATCCTGCTTGTCAAACAAATATCTAATGGCTGCGTGGTTAGTATAAACAATAGTTTTTGAACCTATCTGATAGGACAGAAATTTATCAAAAGCATAAACAACTGTCAACATCTCCTTTTCAGTGATGGTGTAATTGCACTGCGTTGGATTCATACTCTTGCTGGAATAGTGAATCACATAGAACAACTTCCCCTTCAATTGGCCTAGGACTGCTCCCACTGCATAGTCACTGGCGTCACACATCAGCACAAAAGGTTCGCTTGAATCGGAGAGGTCAGATCAGGTGAGGTGACTAAGGCCTTCTTCAATTTCTCAAACGCTTGCAAACACTCAGAATAAAAAACAAAAGACATATCTTTCTCCAATAAATTGCACAAAGGCCTTGAAACTTTAGAGAAATTCCTGATGAATCTTCTATAGAACCCGACATGGCCGAGAAAACTCCTCACTCCCTTCACATCAGTCGGTGGTGGCATCTTCTCGATTGCAGCAACATTAGCACGATCGACTTCCAGTCCCTCAGCCGACACACGGTGTCCCAATACAATCCCTTCACGCACCTTAAAGTGGTACTTCTCCCAATTCAAACAGAGGTTGGTCTCCGAACACCTCTCCATCACGGTAGCTAGATTCTACAAGCAAGTGTCAAATGAACTACGAAAAATAGAGATGTCATCCATGAATACTTCCATAATGTCCTCAATCAGATCATGAAAGATGGCCATCATGCATCTCTGAAAAGTTTCCGGGGCATTGCAAAGGCCAAATGGCATCCTCCGGTAAGCAAATACGCCATATGGGCGGGTGAAGGCTGTCTTGTGCTGGTCATCCGGTGCAACTGCAATTTGATTGTAACCTGAATAGCGATCAAGAAAACTGTAGAAAGGGTAACCGGCAAGTCTATCTAACATCTGATCAATGAAAAGAAGTGGAAAATGATCCTTGCACGTAGCAGCATCAAGAGCTTTGTAGTCGATGCAGAACCGCCATCCTGTAATAGGTCGGGTGGCAACCTCTTCTACATCATCATTCTTGAAGATTTGCATCCCTCATTTCTTTGCATCCACCTTAGTGGGACTCACTCACTTACTGTCTGAGATAGGGTAAATCATCTCGTGATCCATAAGCTTCAGTACTTCTTTCTTCACAGCCTCCTGTATGATTGGGTTCAACCTTCATTGTGCTTGCCTCTTCAGTTTTGCATCCTCTTCCAAAATTATCTTGTGCATGCAAACTGAAGGGCTGATCCTTTTGATATCTTCAAGTGTCCAGCCAATTGTAGACTTGTGTTGCCTCAGAACTCGGAGTAGCTTGTCAAACTCAACATGTGTAAGAAAACCAGACACAATTATAGGATAAGTGTTATTTGGACCAAGATAGGAGTATTGAAGGTGAGAGGGGAGTGGTTTGAGGTCTAAAACAGGTGGAACGGAGTTAGATGGTCCAGTCCCGGAGTGCATGTTGACCGACATAGGGTCTGTGTCGACCTAAATGGACAGTTTTGGGCACATCCCTTTTCACGTCTCGCTCTTTCGATCGATGTAGCCTTTCTATCGATAGAACTATCTGCGTCGACCGACATGTCTGAAAAATACGCGTCGACTGACATGAGCTTCGCGTCAGGCAAAACAGAGCTCTTTCCACATTTTCCCTTCACTTTTTGGCCAAATCGAGCTAGTAGCTTCTCCCGTTTGAGTTCTTTTTCTCTTGGTATTTCTTCAAATATGTCCAGCTCCGTAACAAGACTTTGATTCTCCTCGTCAGCATCATCTAAATCTGTAGAAGAAAAGAGAGAGTGCAGTAAACAGATTTCAAGAAAATCAGGATCAGCTTTAATAGAAGAGACAGGAGAAGAAATTACTGGATCATAGCAATTTATCATGTGGCACTCCCCTTGGTAGCTCCCATCATTGTGCTTCTACATGGACTTGTAGATAGAGAATGTGACAGATTCATCATTCACTCGAAAAGTAAGCTTCCCATCCCTTATGTCAATCAATGCTCCTCCAGTTTTCAGGAATGGCCTCCCCAAAATGAGAGGGATGTTTTTGATCTTCCTCCATGTCCAAAACTATGAAGTCTGCAGGGATGATAAAATCCTTGACCTTCATGAGCACATCTTCAACAATGCCCCTAGGATAGGACACTGATCTGTCAGCCATCTGGAGCGAGATAGTTGTTAGCTTAATGCTCCCAATTTCCAATCGTTTGAAGAACGACAAGGACATAAGATTGATGGATGCACCTGAGTCACACAACACCTTACCGAAGGTCTTTCCACCGATGATGCAAGAAATGGTGAAAAAATTGGGATCCTCCCCATTTAGCGGCATCTTCTTTTGTATCACAACACTACACTCCTCAAACAGATTGACAGTTTCATGCTCCAGGAATGGCCTTTTCTGAGAAACCATATCTTTCAAGAACTTGATATAACCAGACATCTCTCACAGGGCCTCGACCAGTGGGATATTAATATGCACCTTCTTCATGTTCTCCAAGAAACGTGCATACCTCTCATTCATCTTAGATTTAGCAAAGCGCTGTGGAAATGGCATCGGGGGTCTCTTAACAGGCGAGCAGGAGATCTGCATCGACCGACATGGGTCTGTGTCGGTCGACGCAGAGTTAGGTGCGGCCGTCTCACCCTTGCCTCTGCGTCGACCGACATGGGCTGTGTCGGTCGAAACAGAAGCCTCTTCAGCGGGTTCCTTGCCCTTTTCTTCCTCGTTTCCCTCCGATTGGTCCGTTTCTGGGTGTTTTGGCCCCTGATATGATTTTCCACCTCTGAGAGTGATGGCATTGACCTCATTTTTCTGATTTTTAGGATTGACTTGTGTATTGCTCGGAAGATGGCCGGGCTTGTGCTGAGCTCCAAGGGCATTAGCACTAAACTGTGTTTTAATGATCTGCATATGCTTTTCCACTCTATCCACTTTTGTGCTCACTCCAGAAACTTCTTGCTCTAACTTTCCCACTCTATCAGTTGATCATTCCATGAACTTGGCCAAGATTTCCTCAAGATTCGGCTTTTTTTTTCTCCACAACTACTCCATTCTGCACCGCAAATCCAGGTGGTAGTTGTTCTGTGATCACTAATATTTCTACCAGATTAATTGCAATACAGTGGCCAAATAAATTTTTAAAACCCGAAGGTTGTCGAATCCACAGAGAATGATGTACGAAATAAACTCATGTACTAAAATATAGTTTTTGGTTAAATTGTTTGAGCAATCGAAAAATAGATTTTGGGTTTTTTTTGAAAATACGAATAAAGATTTAAAGCAAATAAAGGATAATACAAATCCTAGGGTTGAACTTCTACTCTGGATGACATGTAAATAAATAAATGTTCATGCAACATGTAAGATATCAGAAAGGTGTTATAATTTCCATGGTCCGACAAATAATAACTAGATAAATATCAAGTGTCTATCTCCTCTCGGTCTCAAGAACACCTATTAATCAATCTCATAAGATCAACATATTTAAATCCCTACAATCTAGTACTTCTTGGTCCGACAGTACAGATCGCATCATGCATTCCTAATCCCACTATCAATATTCACCTCTCGGTCCTTCTATCAATAGCTATACATCTAAATCTATCTTCACCTCTCGGTCCTTCGATTAATTTAGAATTATAAAATAAAACAAGAATCACAAACCATCAACAATGAATTAAACAATCAAGCAAGCATCCAAAACAGTCGTACAAACCCTAGAATTTGCTAGGAGAATTAACTAAACATAATAAAATAAAGAGACATAATTAAATGAAAATTAAATTGCATAAATAAAATAGGAACATTAAAGTACATAAAATTAAAGTATTAAAATAAAGCTAAAAACTAAAAAGAAACTATGGGACTAAGCCCCCTAAGGGAGGTCCTCTGAATAATCAAATCTAGAGGGGTATTTATAGAGTTTGTGTAGGCTTTACATGACAAAATTCTATCTGGAATAAGATTAGATTTGATGCAAATCTAAATCTTAATATCCTATTTTACATGAATATTCCTTTTTGGGTCTTCAAGGTTTCCAAGTTGATGTATATCTTTTGTTTCCATCAATTCTCGCCCAAAAACATGGAAAATCACACTTTCCTTCCAAAATTGCTCTGTATGTCGATCGAAATGCTGCATGTCGGTCGACACAGCCATTTCGATCGACACCCGGCATGTCTGTCGATACAGAGGCTTCACCAGAAATGCTACACTTGCACAGTCTCACGGTTTTGGCCATAACTTTTGCTCCCGAACTCCGATTAACCCGATTCTAGTTGCGTTGGAAAGCTAATTCAAAGATCTTTCTATTGCCATGCTCCATTAGCTCAAACTCCATGTGTGGAAGAATCTGTGACTGTTTCTTTGAACATCGATTGCTTTTGGTACGGATTTTCAATCATTTTAGCCTCAAACCTGCAAAATCTTACCATGTCAAGCATAAAACCACTCTAGATAGATTCATTCAGCAAAAATAAAGGAAATAAACAAAAACATAACAAAAACAACTAATTAATCAAACCAAATGTGACTGAAAATATGTACTCATCAATCTCCCAAACATCAATCTCCTAAACAACCACACATCTTTATTCACCACTATTTTTACATTTCTTTTCCACATCACAACTATTGTCCATACATTTTTCACCTCAACTCATAGACAAGAAGGAACCCAAACTTTTCTTAACTCATGGACAAGACAATAAAACCAAGGACTCAACGACCAATCATGAACATTATAAATCAATCTACCCCTTATTCTCCACAACTTACGGCAACCAATACATTTCTTAAGCTCATAGACAAGGAAAGAAAATTGTACAGGCTCAAAGTGGCTAACTAGAGATAAATTTTAGTTAAGGGACAGTGTTTAGGATATTGGGCTAACAAAGATGGCCTAAAATCATTTTCTATCCTTGTGCACACTATGCAGTCTTGAAATAGAAAAGAAGCAAGTTCTAGAGAAACAAAAACATACATGCGAATCTCACATCAAACGAAAATCAGGCTCAAATCTCACTTGGGTTCAATTTTGTTGTTCTATTGTAAACATCAAATCCAACCTAATCTATCATGCAAGTGCAAGTTTCAAAAATCAACTCTTCATGCGGCATTCTACATTCATATGCTACTTTAATCACGATCACAATTGATTCAAACTCTCAAAAGATCAAGTATATATCGCATTATCTTGTTCAGAAGAGCCAATGTCCAAAAATCCAGCTCAAAAAGGTTTGAAAAATTTTGACTAGACTGAAATTTAAACTAAAAACTAATATGCAAAAATCAAAATATGGAAAGCATAATTAAATATAAGGGAGAAAAGTTTCAAACTCTTGTCCACATCCCCCCAAACTTATTTCACACGAAGAGTGGAAAAAGTTTAAAAATCAGACAAAGTTTGGAACACGTACCTCGCAGTCAACCTCAGATGTTGACTTTTTATCTCCATCTTTCCTTCTGCTTCGATTGCCACTAGATGCAGCGATCTTGTCTTCCGTGTCGATCGATACCACGCATGTCGATCGACACGGATCCCCCTTGTCGAGCCTCAGACTAGCTCGACATGCAGCTCTGTCGACTTCCTCCATGTTGACCGACACCCAGCATGTTGGTCGAAACACACATTTCCGATTTTTTTTTCAAAAATAACACAAGAAACAAAACTTCAAAAATAAAAACATGAATTAAAAAGGAAGCATAATCAAAGGATAAATGGTTCCACTCTTGTCCACATTCCCCCAAACTTATTTCCAAGTGAGGAAAGAGTTTGAAAATCAGACAAGAGTAGGAACAATACCTGACACTTGATCTCAGACATCAACTTTTTATCCTCGGAGGATTAAAATCGCTCGACGTTGACTTTTGTTGTTGCTAGCACTCTGTGTCGATCGACACATTGCCTGTCGATCAACACAGAGCCTTCTTGTCGACCCCATAATCAAGTCAAAGTGCATCTCTGTCGACCTCTCTGTGTCGATCGACACTAGGCATGTCGATCGATATAGAGGTCTCCCTTCGAATTTTTTTTGGAATACCTGAAATAAGAAAAAAAACAAAAATTAAAATACAACTCAAATCAATAATCCTCCAACAGAATTAGTAACAAGTTTAAATCTATCATTCTCCGACAACGGTGCCAATTTGATCACTGATATTTCTACCAGATTAATTGCAATACAGTGGCCAAATAAATTTATAAAACCCGAAGGTTGTCAAACCCACAGAGAATGATGTACGAAATAAACTCATGTACTGAAACATAGTTTTTGGATAAATTGTTTGAGCAATCGAAAAATAGATTTTGGGTTTTTTTTTTGAAAATACAAATAAAGATTTAAAGCAAATAAAGGAGCATACAAATCCTAGGGTTGAACTTCTACTCTAGATGACATGTAAATGAATAAATATTCATGCAACATGTGAGATATCAGAAAGGTGTTATAATTTCCATGGTAAGGCAAATAATAACTAGATTAATAACAAGTGCCTATCTCCTCTCGGTCTCAAGAACACCTATTAATCAATCTCATAAGATCAACAGATTTAAATCCCTACAATCTAGTACTTCTTGGTCCGACAGTACAGATCGCATCATGCATTCCTAATCCCACTATCAATATTCACCTCTCGGTCCTTCTATCAATAGCTAGACATCTAAATCAATCTTCACCTCTCGGTCCTTTGATTAATTTAGAATTATAAAATAAAATAGGAATCACAAACCATCAGCAATGAATTAAACAATCAAGCATGCATCCAAAACAGTTGTACAAACCCTAGAATTTGCTAGGAAAACTAACTAAACATAATAAAATAAAGAAACATAATTAAATGAAAATTAAATTGCATAAATAAAATAGGAACATTAAAGTACATAAAATTAAAGTATTAAAATAAAGCTAAAAACTAAAAAGAAACTATGGGACTATGCCCCCAAAGGGAGATCCTCTGAATAATCTAATCTAGAGGGGTATTTATACAGTTTGTGTAGGCTTTACATGGAAAAATCCTATATGGAATAAGATTAGATTTGATGTAAATCTAAATCTTAATATCCTATTTTACATGAATCATCCTTTTTGGGTCTTGAAGGCTTCCAAGTTGATGTATATCTTTTGTTTCCATCAATTCTCGCCCAAAAACTTGGAAAATCGCACTTTCCTTCCAAAATTTCTTTGTATGTCGATCGAAATGCTGCATGTCGGTCGACACAGCCGTGTCGATCGACACCCAGCATGTCTGTCGATACAGAGGCTTCACCAGAAATGCTATAATTCTTATTTAAATACATTATGAAAAGATAAAACCTGATGATAACTTGCATTGATTCAAAACAAAGTCTCGAGATTGATTCAGTTCCAACAATTGTCTTCAATCTCCAAAATACAAAATAAAACTCAATTCTGCCTTAGAAAATATTTAGAATTCTGAATATATGTTGTCTAACCCTAAAATTTGAAATTACATGTGTTTATATTGGTGTAGTAATGATCCCCACAAGCTATGAGATTAAACAAGGAAGAAATTGCCCAAAATTCTTCAATTTCCAGAACAGTCACACCTGCGTTAACCGACATAGAGAACGTCGGTCGACGTGCATCTCACTTCGACATCCATCTTGTCGACACGCCACATCAGCTTCGACCATCCATGTCGATCGACGCGAGTTCGCGTTGGTCGACATGCGTATCAACGTCTACTCCTGGCTTTGCTCAAAATTCCTCCTTCGTCAACCGACACAAAGCCTGTGTCGGTCAATACAGAGCTTCATTCAACACCATTTTCTTCCTTGTCCGAATTTTACCTATTTTCCTGCAAAAATTCACCACCAAATACATGTACAACAAAAAAACACTATGATGCATAAATAAACATGAAAGTCACGCAACTTGAACACTAAATGAGCTAGAAAATAATTGATTAGTAAGCGAAATAACAAACTTATCACTGAGTAAGGAGGGGAAAAAGAAATTAAAATGTAATAATTGTGGAAATGGTGGACTCAGGCAAAAGACTGTTTTAAGTTACATGGCCATCCTGATTGGTACAAGGAGTTGAAGAAGAAAAGGTATACTAATCACTCTGAGCATACATTACTTGTTTCTAAACATGAACTTGATGTAGATGATGGATCTAAGGTTGTAATGGACAAGCTAATACAGGAGAAAATTGAGAAATGTTTTCTCAAATACAAAGTAGATGAAGAAAAGGTTAATCAGGTTACAAACAATCCAATTCCCTTTGATCCCTTTGTTGAGTTTGAAGGTCACTTGGGGAGACAATTGCAAATACTTCATACATGTTGACTGTGGTGGAGGATTTTAGCAGATGTACCTGGATCTTTCTCCTTTCCAATAAGGAGCAACTAGCTGGACTCATAAAAGAATATCTTAAGATTGTAGAAGTGCAGCTTGGTAAACAAGTAAAGCAAGTCAAGACAGACAATGGGAGTGAGTTTATGAACAAGAGAGTGCATGAGATTTTTGTTGATGATGCGGTTATTCATCAAAGTACTTGTACTTACAACCCCCAGCAGAATGGTGTGGTTGAAAAGAAGCATAGGACTTTATTGCAAATGACTAGGGCACTTATGTTTCAAAGCAAGGTACCACATAAGCTTTGGCCTTACTCTTTACTACATGATACTTGGTTATTAAATAGGTTAGCTATTGATCAATTGCATTGGAAAAGTCATTATATTGTCCTGTTTTAAAAGGAATTTGAACTTCAAGATTATCATTCATTTGGATGTTTGGCTTATGCAGTTGATTCTTCACCATATAAACACAGGTTTGATAGCTGAAGTGTGACTTGTGTGTTGTTGGGCGTGGTTGCAGGAAAGAAAGGTTATACCCTATATGATATAGAAGGTGAGACTATTTAAACTGCTCGTGATGTGCACTTATTTAGCCACATTTATCCCTTCTCTACTAAATCTTCAAATACTTCACCTATCTCTTATGTTGATATTCCCACTCCTACCACTTCCGACCATCATTTTCAAGATAATTTACCTCTTTCACATGCAGATATTCCTTCCCTTTCATGTGATCCAAGTACTTCTACAGACCAATTACATGTCTCTACTCATTCTCCTCTTCTTAATTCTTCTTTTGTCCCAGCTAATGATATTTTATAATATTTTAATACTGTTTCTTACCCAGATATCACATCTCTCCCAGTCCTTTTATCCTTAACTAGAGGTAGAAGAACTATTAAGCCTCCATCTTGGACTCAAGATTTAATAGCATCCTGTGTGGATAATTTCTTAGCTACTGTGTCACAAGAGGTATCATTTCATACTCCTCTTACCTTTACCTGTGTCCTATCTCCTTCTCTCACCTCTATTTTTGTTGGATATATGGTGCATGTCACTGAGCTTAAAGAGCCTTTGTCATATTCTAAGGCCTATAAATATGTAGAATGTGTGGATGCTATGAAGGCTGAGATTGCAGCCTAGATTGCTAATGGAACAAGGGTTCTCACCGATCTTCCTTCGGCTAAAAAGGCCATTGATTCATCATGGGTGTACAAAATAAAGCTAAGGTCATATGGGACTGCTGAAAGGTTTAAAACTCGTTTAGTTGCTAAGGGTTTTTAGTAGAGATATGGGTTTGACTATGAAGAGGTTTACTCCTCAGTTGCTAAGCTTGTCATTGTTCGTTTGCTTGTATTTGTGGTTGTAACTCATGGATGGCTTATTCACTAGATTGATGTGAATAATGCCTTCCTACAGATGAGATTTATATGCAGTCACACCAAGGACTTGAAGGAATTGTGAGTTCGCTCGAGCTTTGCTTGCTTTTGGTTTGGTGTAGTCGGGGCATGATTCTTGTCTATTTGTAGGTAGTTCTTCTTCACCTTGTTTGCCTTTGTTAGTCTATGTTGATGATTTTCTCTGGGTTGGTGATAGTTTAGATGCCATCACTCAGCTAGAAGATTATTTACATGATAATTTTACCCTCAAAGATTGGGGTGTTGCCCAGTATTTTCTGGGAATGGAGATGGCTAGAGGGAATGCCGGATTATACATTTGTCAACGCAAATATGTACTTGATATTATTGAACGAGTCGGCCTGCTTGGTTGTAACGTTGTTTCTACTCCTTTCCCTGTTGAAGTAAAATTTATTGATGTTGATTCCCCTGTCTTGGAAAATGTTGAACGGTATAGACGGTTAATTGGTAAATAGTCGTATTTGGGGTTCACTCGTCCAGACTTGGTTTATGCTACACAACAACTTAGTCAATTTGTAGGGGCTCCTACCCAGCTTCGTTAGGACTGTGTGCTACATGTGGTTCGATACTTAAAATCTACTCATTCTCTTGGTTTTTTTCATCCAGCTGAAGGATCTTCCCAGCTTGTTAGATACTGAGATGCTGACTGGGGAGCTTGCCTTCGAACACTACATTCTCTTACAGGGTTTTGTATCTTCTTGGGTCGTGCTCTGATTTCTTGGTGATGCAAGAAACGATCTATAATGGCTCTTCCCATTGTAGAATCAGCATATCGAGCTTTGAGCTGTGTAGCCAAAGAGCTTCAATGGCTGAGCTACATGGTTCGAGATATTCATCTCTCGTGTCCTCTTCTTATCACTTTATATTTTGATAGTTCAGCTGCAATGCAGATTACTCGTAACTATGTCTTCCATGAACATACGAAGCAAATTGACTTGGATTGTCATCATGAGCGAGACTTAGACAAGCACGGTTTTCTTCTTCATCAGCATATTAGCTTCGACCTTTAGATTGCAGATTTGTACACTAAGTTTCTAGCCAGTCCATGATTTCATGTTTCATTGTCAAAGATTGGAGTCATTGATCTTCACCGTTGGTGTTATGAATTGAAGCGATTGCAGACACAAATAACTAACAAAAAATAAACGACACAAAGATTTATAGTGGTTCGAGCGTAAGCTCTATGTCCACTCTCCAAGCCTATACAGGTGATGTATATTATTCAAGGTGAAGAACATAACTACAGGGTTACAAAGTTACCAGGGAACACAAACCCTACTCTCCCTCTAGACTAACTAGTCTATCCTAGCAGCTACATTGTGTATTGGGCAAGTTTAAAATGATGGGAAACAGGTGTATTTATAAGTATAGATTCCTAGATACATAAGGAATAGCAATCCAGATATGATAAAGATTTCTAAATCCTATTCTATTTCAAATAGATTAATACCTATCCAAATCCTATATTGATAAGGATAAATCTTGACCAACAAGGAAACAAGATATGCACTATATCTTTTCCATATCCCACTCAAACTACTTCTCGGTTTCTCCAATGTGGGACAATTGGGTTTGCCAATCCCAACAATCCTTCCCTCAAACCCAAGGACCACAATCCCGTGTCCTTCCCCTCAATCACAATTCATCTTGCACCGCCGTCAACTGATGGGACCCACCGCCAACCACCACTGTCTAGAAATTTTCAACACAAGGCACCCATTGTATCGAGTTTTGTTGAGGGCTTCCTCCCCTCGAGCTTTGATCCGTCTCAACTCATCTTCCCACATTCATTAGAGTCAACTCCAACAACTCTCCATCTTATGTTCAATATCTCCTCAACTTTAGCACTTTATTAGTACTTCAAGTTATCCAACAGTTTTGATCTGCCCCAGTAGTACTCAAACTTAATACTAGCTCAATGATCATATCTGCAGAGTTTATCAAGGTCATTTGACATTGTGTAGCAACACTTATGAAGTCAAACTCTTCCTCGTACCCAAAACATCCTGCATAGTCTATGTCTACGAACCCTCTAACTACAAGCAACTCGTACCAGTCCCTTTGACTACGAGCAACTCGTACCAATCCCTTTGACTGCGAGTTTCAAATCAGTCCCTTTAATTGCAAGCATCAAACTCGAACCTGTGCCTCTAACTGCGAGCTTCGAACTCGTACCAATCCCTTAGACTGTGAGGCTTTGAACTCGTACCAGTCTCTTTAATTGCGAGCTTTCCGCTTGTCCCAGCCCCTTCTAAGAATAGACTCTTTCTAACTGTTCCTCGAACATGCAAAAGTTGCTCCATCGAACCTGATCGACTCCAGCGAACATCAAGAGCCCTGCTCCATCAAATCTGGTCTACACCAGCAAACCTCGAGAGCCATGCTCCATCGAACTTAGTTATTCGCTCCAACGATCCTTGAGAGTCCTGCTCTATCGAAACCGGTCTGCGCCAGCAAACTATGAGAGCCTTGCTCCATCGAACTTCGTTCTTTGCAAGTTGCGAGCCATCTCAGCCTTACCTCACACTATTTAGCTCCTCGTGTGAGATGTACAACCTGAATTCAGTATCCAATTCAAGGTCGGGCCCAAAACTCCAACTGCTGATTGTTCTCTCCACACCTTTTGCAACATTGTGTCTCCCAGGCTTAATACCTGAGCACTACTAGCTCTCTCCAATAGATCCTTCTAATGTTGTTCCGCCATCTTGTTGGTTAACACAGCCTCCTCCTTCAAGGTATCTGCCATGCCTTGCTGCAAAACACTGCTCGCATCTTCATCCTTCACAGATCGAAGTCGTTCGATCATGTGAAATTCTCTACCTCGAATATTGGTTGAACCTACTGCAATCACTTTGACCACGTGTTCGTTCCAAGTTCACCGCACTAATTTGTTGTGAATTGAAGCGATTGCAGACACAAAGATTTATAATGGTTCGAGCGTAAGCTCTACGTCCACTGTCCAAGCCTACATATGTGATATATATTATTCAAGGTGAAGAACATAATTACAGAGTTATAGAGTTTTCAGGGAACACAAACCCTACTCTCCCTCTAGACTACTAGTATCTCCTAGCAGCTACATTGTGTTTGGGCAAGTTTACAATGATGGGAAACAGGTGTATTTATAAGGATAGATTCCTAGATACATAAGGAATAGCAATCTAGATATGATAAAGATATCTAAATCCTAATCTATCTCAAATAGATTAATACATATCCAAATCCTATATTGATAAGGATAAATTTTGTCCTATAAGGAAACAAGATATACACCATATCATTTTCATATCTCACTCAAACTACCTCCCGGTTTCTCCAATGTGGGACAATTGAGTTTGCCAATCCCAACAATTGGAATGGTGATCACGCTGTATGTGTGAATGGTAATACTCCTTATTTTAAATACACAGACGTTTGGTGTTTTTGGTTTTCGAAATATATATTCTTAAGTTAATGGTAATGTTTAACATAGTTTTTGTAAATTTCAAAATTATAATACATCTTTTATATCTCGATAATTATAAAAGTTAAAATGCAATTATAATACACATTTTTTTATGCGAAAATACTTGCCCATTAAATGTCATTTGTATAAAATAAGTAAAACAATCATTAATATTTGAATATTAATTTTCATATCTATCATGGGTACATTTACACTTATCCATGGTGGGTAGAAAACATTTCTGTAATATTATTATAAAATGATTTCTCATCTTTATTTTTAACTTTCTTAAATATTATTTTAATCATAAAAAAATATGTTTATAAAATTAATGTTAAAATATATGACAATATATTAATAATAGAATTAAATCAATAATTTTTTTATTAATATTCTATTAAGAAAATATATTTTTAAATTATTATAAATATATTAATGAATTAATATATTAATAATGAATATACTAATTTCATTATTTTCAATATATCTATACAATATTTTAATTTTTATTACACTAAGATTATTATAATATTCTATAATATTATAATTACATATTAATATATTTATTTTTAATTAATATGGTAATTATAAAATAATTGGAAGGTATATAATAATAACATTAATAAATAAATAACTAATTGTAAAATTATAAAATTTAGAAAAAAAAAACTAATTAATTATGGGAATGAGAATTGGGATTG
The DNA here is from genome assembly GCA_026898455.1 of Plectranthus barbatus. Lineage (NCBI taxonomy): Eukaryota > Viridiplantae > Streptophyta > Magnoliopsida > Lamiales > Lamiaceae > Plectranthus > Plectranthus barbatus. The sequence continues at coordinate 379,001 of JAPKLW010000111.1, read as the reverse complement.
AAAACGAACCCCCCCATTTAGAAAAGAAATGATATATAATTCTAAAATATTGGGTAACCATTTCATCCCCTTTTTTACAAAACCCTTTTACTAAATGATACATTTGGGAATCATTTCATTCTCGAACCAAAAATCCTCTGAATGTGCAAAAATAATCTAAAAAGGATCTAATTTACACAACCATATATTAGTTTTTTTTTTTTTTTTTTGAATTAGGCTACAATATTAATTTTTTTAAAAAAATTGATTATTAAATTTTATAAGATAAATATTCATCTACAAATTCATAAACTACCATTTCTCTTTGATATTATACTTCATAAAACTATCTCTTAATGATCAGATTTTTCTAGCACACCTTAACCACTATCTACAAGTGGACGGTAATAAAAATAAATGGGTCTACAATGAGAGAAAAGTGGACCAAAGTGTTGAGTATCCCACATCAGTTGTGGATCTACCAATATATTACTATATAATGGTGAAGGTTTCCTTTCCGCCGGTTTTGTAGAGAGAAATAGGAACTTAACATGGTATCAGAGCCAGTCCGTTTCGATGTAGGACTGATTTATCCCGATGATGGAGCCCGATTTATCCTGATGACGGGACAAGAATTGTTGGGAAATCTGTCCAAGTTTTCCTTTCCCAGTAGCTACTTG
>JAPKLW010000111.1:339132-377942 GCA_026898455.1 Plectranthus barbatus | reverse complement strand
CTGGTGTATACTCTGAAAACTGATAACTGTGTAAACAAGGCCTAAATTTTTCTAAGTCTTGAATCACCAGCTGACAGGTCCCAGTCAGTTGGTTAACCAGCAAGTGCAAGAAAACGATTAACTTATATTATTTCTGCTGCGTATCGTTTAAACTCTGATAAACCGGGACCAACAAGTGGTATCAGAGCAGTCGGTTCTTATAGACCGATTGTTTCTGAGTCGCTTAGGACCGAGATCCACGTTTCCTTGCACTCCTTGTTTGTCTGTTGATTAGCTCAGGTACACGAAGATGAATACTCCGAAGCTACTCGACTACAAGACTGTGAAGCATGATATATGGCGAAAGAGGTCGCTCATTTCTCTGAAGAGCATCCATCCGGAAATGAAAGATGTGCTGGAGAAAGGGCCAATCGAGATCACCAAGATACAGCACCAGCTAGGAGTTCGTCCAGCTGCTGTGATCCCAAAGCCCCAAGACGAATGGAACGCCGAGGACAGGAAGCGGAATCAGTTGGATTCCATTGCTCACGAGTTGATCCTGGCTTCTCTTCCAGAGTCGCTGATGGAGGAAGCCCTCCAGTTTGACAATGCCAAGGGAGTATGGGATTACCTTGATAGTCTATGTCAAGAAACTGATCAAATGAAACGCAACAAATTGCAGGTTGCAGTGGACAAGTACGAGTCCTTCCAGATGCTGCCTGGAGAAATCATCAAGGAGATGGAGGCGAGATTCAACGCCATTGTCAGCGAGCTAAAGTCACTGGACAGGAAGTGCTCAAATGAAGATCTTAATGCCAAGATCCTGTCCAAGATGCCCAAGGAGGACTGGTTCGTGAAGACCACAGCTCTGAAGGAGAAGGACCTGTCCAAGATGACTCCCAAGGAGTTATTTGCTCAATTGCAGGCACACGAGTGGGATATCCAGATGGTAAACAAGAATGAGGCCATCCGGAACATGGGATCCCCCAGCATCAAAGCTCAAGACGAAGCTTACTTCGTCAAGAAGGACTTCAAATGGAAGACCAAGAAGCCCTTCCATGCTGACAGACCTGCTGCCCAGCACAACCAGAAGAAAGAGATCCCAGCCACATCGGGATCTAACTCAAAAGACAGCGAGAGCTCTATCGCTGACCTTGAGCAACAGATGAAGAGACTGGCCGTTCTCCTGGAGAAAGCCAAGTCGAAACAGGGAGTATCTCTAAGCTCATCTGATGGAAAATTCATCAAGAGAGCTCCCCGTGCTTGCTATCAGTGCCAATCCCCTGATCATCTTAAATTTGAATGTCCACAGGTGGATAAAGATGAGCGGGAAAGGCTCAAGAAGCTCTTTGAAGAGCGAGCATCCAAGGCCGTTGCCAAGGCCATGCTGACCAGGACAGAAGTTCCTGATATTCCTGACCATGACGACGGAGAGTATGAGTCAGACAAAGAGTCAGAAGAGGAAGCTCTACTGGCACTTATGGCAGCCTTCGGTGAGGAGTCAGCTGAAGGAAGTGCTGACAGTGAAGAGGCACTTGCAGCTGATGATCAGGTACAATCATCAGCTCCCCCAATGCATATCATGCCTTCTCACATTTTAGACGATTCTGAGTCGCGTTGCTCCGACTCAGAAGCTGTCACAATAGACATTCTTCAACAAGAATTTTTAAAATTTTATGAAATAAAGAATGTCTTGGCTGGCGAAAATGCTTCGCTGAAAGATCAAATTTCTGTTTTGACCAAGGAGATTGAAAAATCGAGGTCAATCAGTGAAGAGCTAGCCACTTTGAAAAAGACTCACCTTGAGTTGCTCCAAGATTTTCAAATTGCAAAAACTGAGCGAGATAACTTTCACAATCTCGTTCTAGAGCAAGAAAATAGAATAAGTTTTTCTAAATAAAGGCTCAAAAGACTTGGAAGCAGCTCTAAGTCATTGGAGAAAGCCTTCTGATAAGTCCGGGTTGGGATTTACAAAGGATCTGAGCATAAACCAACCCGAACTCACAGCTCATAAGGGTAAGGGCAAACTGGTAAATGCATCAGCACCAGCTGGCAAAACCAGTCAGTCCCGTATGGCTGATCAGCACAGGAATAATAAGACCAGATACATAGGTGAGTCATCACGACAAAAACCTCAACTGGCAAAATCCTCTGCTGACAGGACGCCAGCACACCCAAGGACGCAGACTAAGCCGAAATATTCTAAGGCAAGGAAGTCAGCGTCAGCTGCCAGTGGGATCCGACAGCCAGCACCAGCTGTCAAGGGATTCCACGCACAACCTCTTAAGTATGCCAATCACCAGCATACTTACAAGGGGTCCCAATCTCAGAGAAATTCTGAGAGGCGGACAATACCTGATAGGAGGAACACCTATCAGAGGCACGAGCCCAATCAAAAGTTTTCACAAAGGGCTATGAATGCTAACCGTGGTGGTCCACGTCCTCAGGGACCACCAAGGCAACAGAATGTACCGGAAAAGCATTTCCGAAGATCCCAGCGGAAGCGTACTTCCAAGGGAGATACACACACAACCTCACCTTCCAAAACCAAACGCATTCATTATTTCAAAAGGAAGGGAAAGGCTGTTAATGATGTCAGCAAGGATAAAACCAAGCTGAAAATCACCCAAGTCTGGATTCCGAAAGGAATTATCCAGCGATCTAACCCTGCAGGACCCGCAGATGATCGGGGACCTAAATAAATTCTTTATTTTTCTTGCAGGTACAGGATCATGCAACACAGCTTCATAGATCGAGCGAGTGGATCATAGACAGTGGTTGCTCCGCTCACATGACTGGTGAAGAATTTCTATTTTCAGATCTTACCAAAGTAAAAGGACCTCCAGTCATATTCGGTGATAACTCAAAGGGCAGGGTTATCAGCAAGGGCTGCATCGAGAAGGACGATGTCAGAATCATAAATGTATCCCTTGTCACCAACCTCAAGCACAACCTCCTGAGCATCAGTCAGCTGTGTGACTACGGGTACACAGTTACCTTTGAGAAATCAGAGTGCCAGATCAAAGACAAGGAATCTGGCGAGACCAAGCTGAGAGGTGTTCGCAAAGGAGGACTTTATGTCGTCGACTGGCATAGCGGGAAGACTGACTCATGCTTCGTGGCCACCAGTTCCATGGAAACAAACTGGCTGTGGCACAAAAGGTTAAGTCATCTGAATTTCAAAACTATTAACTATCTGACTAAGCATGATCTTGTAGATGGTCTTCCCAAGGGCGGGTTCAAGAAGGAAGGAATTTGCAAGGCTTGCCAGCAAGGCAAACAAACTAAGAAGTCCTTCAAGAACCAGTCGCCAGTCTGCCCCAGTACCAGTCAAGTACTCGAACTGCTACATATGGATCTTTTTGGACCAGTAGCACCTCAAACCATTGGAGGACGACGATATTCGCTGGTGGTAGTCGATGACTACTCGCGCTACACATGGGTAAAGCTTCTCAGAACCAAGGATGAGGTGAAGATCATTCTTCCAGAGTTGATCATCCAAGCTCAGAAACAGAGAGAAGCTGTGGTGAAGCGGATTCGTTCGGACAATGGGACTGAATTCTGCAACAGTCTGCTGATGGATTTTTGCGCGGAAGCTGGTATCAAACATGAAAGATCTACACCTAGGCAACCGCAGCAAAATGGACTGGCAGAACGTAGGAACAGGACGCTGAAAGAAGCGGTCCGGTCCATGCTGGCAGAGTCCGGCTTAGGACAGAGTTTCTGGGGAGAAGCGTTGGTGACGGCCTGCTACACTCAGAATAGAAGCGGGATCAACGACAGACTCCAGAAAACTCCCTACGAAGTATATTATGGTCGTAAGCCTTCTATAGCTCATCTCCGTGCTTTCGGTTCACCATGTTATATCCATAATAATGGCAAGTCAAAGTTAAATGCTTTTTCGCCTAAGGCTGATGAGGGTGTCTTTGTCGGATATGGACATCCCTCTCACAAGGGCTATAGAGTATTTAACAAGACCACCAAACTTGTGGAAATAACATGCAATGTTGTTTTTGATGAAGCTACTTTAGTGCGCAGGACCTTACGACAACTGGCTGAAGATGTTCCTGAGGTCAATGATGTCGTTGATCAGTTGGGCAGGAATTCTTCCGATACTCAACCAACTAGTTCGACTAGACCTATGACTGGATCATCTTCACAACCAGTTCCCTCGGTTGCCCATCAGCGAACCAGGAAGGTCGGTGATGCAAATGACCTTGCTGAGACCTTACACTCAATCTCCCTGAGTGGATCTAGCAACAATCAAGGGGGAATTCCGACTGGAATCTTTGAGCCAGAAGACAACGATGAACCAGCTGGAATGGAGGTACCAGCTGATACTGACAACGTTGGTGAAGGTTCAGGAAGCCAGTCAGACAGTGGAGCTGATGAAGAAGTTCCAACTGGTGAAGGTCAACCACCAGTTGCAATTCCATTTCCGACTGGTGAAGGTCAACCGCCAGTTGCAGTTCCAGCTCCGACTGGTGAAAATGTGGAAGCACCAGTTATCAGGACAGATGAACCTATTTCACAGCCGGCACCAGCAGTCGCTGGTCCTCCCAAATGGCTGAGGGATCACCCATCTGATGCTATTCTCGGTAATCCAGAAGGTTCTGTCCAGACTCGACACGGCAGTGCGCTCCTAAGTTGCTTTATTTCTCAAATGGAACCTACTTCCATAGGAGTTGCGCTAGAATCTGCTGATTGGATTAATGCTATGCAAGAAGAGCTTGCTGAATTCACTCGCAATAATGTTTGGGACTTGGTGGAGAGACCATCACACCAGTCAGTGATTGGCACCAAGTGGGTCTTCAAGAACAAGCGAGATGAGAATGGCACCGTGGTCAGAAACAAAGCTCGTTTAGTCGCCAAAGGTTACAGGCAGTGTGAAGGCATCGACTTTGACGAGACCTTCGCACCAGTTGCAAGAATGGAGGCGATACGGCTGTTCCTTGCGTATGCAGCGTATCACGGATTCACAGTATTCCAGATGGACGTGAAGAGCGCCTTCTTGAATGGCGAACTAAAGGAGGAGGTTTATGTCGAGCAACCTCCAGGCTTTGAGATAGGCACCAAAGTGTACAAGCTGAGAAAGGCCCTGTATGGATTGAAACAGGCGCCCAGGGCTTGGTACGAAACGCTGTCACAATTCCTTATCAGCAATGGATTTCAGAAAGGGAAGATTGATAGGACTCTCTTCCTTCTCAAGGATGGAGGTGACATGCTAATGGTGCAGATCTATGTTGATGACATCATATTCGGATCAAGGAATATATCTCTCTGCGAGAAGTTTTCTCAACTGATGCAGACGTCATTTCAAATGAGTATGATGGGCAAATTAACATACTTCCTAGGACTCCAGGTCCAGCAGTCAACTGATGGGATTTTCATCAGTCAACGGAAGTATACCAAAGACTTAATCCAGAAATATTGCCCAGAGAAAACTAAGTCCCTAAGGATACCGATGAGCACCAGTTGTCAGATATTTCTCGATGAACAAGGGGAATCAGTTGATCCTACCATTTACAGAGGTATCATTGGATCACTTCTCTATCTCACTGCCAGCAGACCCGACATTTCATACTCAGTCGGAGTGTGTGCCAGATTTCAAGCCAATCCGAAAAGGTCACACATGGAAGCTGCAAAGAGGATAGTGAAATATTTGAAGGGGACTGAATCTCTTGGAATATGGTATCCCAAAAATGATGAGCTTACACTCATTGGATATTCAGATTCAGATTTTGCTGGATGCCGTATAGATCGAAAGAGTACCAGTGGTACGTGTCAGTTTCTAGGACACAAGCTAATCAGTTGGTTTAGCAAGAAGCAGCACTCAGTTGCTACATCTACCACTGAAGCTGAATATGTTGCCGCTGCCAGTTGCTGTGCTCAAATTATTTGGATCAAGCAACAACTGGAGGACTATGAGGTGGACACTGGCTGTGTACCCATCTATTGCGACAACAACAGTGCTATGTGCATCACGAAGAATCCGGTTCACCATTCTAGAACAAAGCACATAGATATTCGACATCACTTCATACGTGATCATGTCGAGAAGAAGGATGTCAGCGTGGACTACATCAGAACTGAAGATCAACTGGCTGACATCTTCACCAAGCCACTGCCAGAAGCAAGATTCAAGGAGTTGTGCATCAAACTCGGTCTTTTGGAGATTGATGCGAGCCCAAGTGTTGAGGAAGAATGAGTCCCAGCTCTCATTCTGTTCTTGATCTTCTGAAGGACGCTGATTACGACTAAGTCCTAGCTCTTAGTTGTTTTTATTTAAGTGGTATCTCAAGCTCACTGATGGTTCCTACTGGCGGAACTTATCCCTTAATTGTCCAAGGAAATGAGTCCCAGCTCTCATTCCGAAGTTGCCAGCACAAACCATCAGTTGAAGCGAAATTGGGTCCCAGCTCCCAATTTCAAGCGATGATGAGAAGTGGATTTCTTGAAGAGAAGATTATGCGGAATGAATTGAGTCCAAGCTCTCAATTCTTTCAATCTTTCAAGTTGTCAGCAGACAACTGGCGAATTTCCTACGACTGATGAAATTGAGTCCCAGCTCTCAATTTATCCAAGTACTCGGGAGCCAGTCGTAAGTACCAGTTGTCAACTGGTAAGGAGGCCATGCTGACAGGGGGAAGTGTTCAACTGGCATATCCTGCTGATGACCAGTTATATTACTGATGTCCAGTTGAGTCCCAGCTCTCAACTGACGATCTCTTGAAGTACAAGAGTCGTGCCAGCTGTCGCCAAAATGGCGGGATTGTTCAAATCCTCTGGCATTTGCGTATCTCAGAATTTAATGCGGCATTTAATGCCACATTTAATGTGCACAGTGTCTGCGCAGTCCGACGCTTGGATGCCACCAATCGGCGTGTGCCATGTCAGCTCCACGTCGTGGCGCCCGTCAGCACGACCGCGCACGTCACCACAGGGAAGCGGGCCTGCTGATGACCGTCGATCCTTACTTGCTGAGACTTCATCTCGGTCGTTTAATCCTGCATGGCCCTTCGTATAAATACCCGATCTCCTTCATCGGGTTAATCTTTACGATCCCTCATATTTTCAGAACCCTAAATCTGTTCAAATTCTCTCAAACCTCCTTTGATATTTTCTGAAGTCATGGCATCTTCATCAAATCCTCCTCCTCCTGCTGATAGCCCCTCTACTTCATCCTCCTCAGAGTCTCTCGACTTACCCCTCGCTGAAGCTCATATGCCAACATATACTGGCATTGTAAAGATAGAGGATATTGATTATAGCCATCCTTTTGCCAGACTGGTTCAGCTGAATAGACCGCCGACCCGACATCAACTCTCCAACGCACAGATAAGGGCTGCTCAGGTCCAAAAAGAGAAAATTTTGAATGAGAAACTGGCCGAGAAACATTTCGGCGAGGAGCTAATGGAGATGATTGACCGAAAACAGCTCCGACCGTACCTCACGGCGACGCCCAGGACCTTCCACCCTCATATGGTTGCAGAGTTCTATGCTAGGGCGGTTATTGCTGACGACAGGAAGTCGTTCACTACATCGGTGTTCGGCCACCTGATCACCGTCACCGCGGAATACCTCGCCGATCTCTTCGGACTGAGGAATGAAGGAGAGGAAGTGGCGACATATCATAGGGATGATACGGTCGAGTTCCAGCGGAGATGGGAAGAGTGGAAGAAGCCAGAAGTCACCGTCTTCCAGACTGGCATGAAGAAGTCCGAGATGGAGGAGTACTGGCAAATGGTGTGCGATATTGTGGTTCGCATGCTACAATGTGAGGTCGGATCGTACGCCGAGCTAAGCCTGCGGAAGTTTTCGGTGATGTGTGCCCTGGTGGATGGAGTTCAGGGCAATTGGGCCGAATTTTTCTTTGGCCGGTTGCTGGAGAATGTGGCGCGGAACATCACCGTGCCGACTGAAGGGAAGTTTGCCCACGCAGTCTCGTTCGGGCTGCGGATCAGCCACATCTTGGAAGTGGAGATGGGTGGAGGCATTGACCAAGGGGAGAGACTGGTCCCCTCAGACTTTATACCAGTCTCCAAGGTCAAGCAGGCTGACCCTGATTACAAAAAGCCGCGCCGGTTGAAAGGGAAGAAGGCAGTGAACCCTGATGAGGCCGTTTATGAGGAGGACTCAGAAGACCTGGGGGAGCAAGTGCCAGCTGTGGCTCACCCACTGACTGATGAGGCTAGGGCTGAGCTGAAGAGAAAGCGCGAGCTCGAGTCCCTATTTGTCTCGATGGAGGACGCGGTGGCTGAGGCAACTGGCATACATCCTCAAGAACTAGCGCCAGTGCCAGCTCCCAAGCCCCGATCAAGGAAGAAGCCTAAGACTCACCAGTACCAGCAGCCTCCGCAAGCTGTTGCTTATGAACCAGCATCCGGGAAAATCTCGATACCAGTCAAGAAGTCCGTTCTTGGACTGACTGAGGAGGAGACCATAGAGAGGATGACCCGGAAGCGAAAGAGGGTTCAGACCAGAGCTCAGAAACTGGTGGAGCAAGCAAAGAAGGAGCAACAAGCCTCCATAGTAAGGAAGAAACAGGCCCAGGCAAGGTTGAAGGCCTTGGCCGACCAGCGAAGAAGAGAGGCTGAGCTGGCAGCCCGCGATGAAGCCTTTGCAAAGGTGCAGGCTGAGCATGAGGTCAGACGTCAGGCGCAACTGGCGGAGCAGGTGCACCAGGTGGCCAAAGGCAAATGGGAAGTTGCCCCAACTACAAGTGCAAGGCCACCAGCACCAGCTCCAGGCCAGATCTTATCAGAAGAATCTTTTACCCGCCTGATGGTCATGGGCGCTGAAGAGGATGTACTATCCCTTGTGGATAAGTACCAGGAGGAGGAGGTCGCTGAAGTCCCTCCACCCGCGCAAGGGGGTGGTGGAGGTGAAGAAGACCCACTGGCCGCGCACGGGGGTGCCAGTGGAGGAGTTGAGGAGCGGGCGACCACCCCGGAAAAACTGGCGAGTTTTTCGGACATGAGCTCAGATTCTGAGGATGCAGAGGAGCCAAGGGCTGAGGAGCCGGAGCAGGCGGCAGCTGAGGAGGTGATACATTACTCCATGGTGCAGAGGATGGAGCCAAGGGATCTGTTCCCAGACCTAGAAGATAAGGCTCGTCGTCCTGCCAGTCGCCCAAAATCATCAGAAGCATCAACATCTTCTGGGCGACCAGCAGCATCCTCGCCAGCGCCAGCACGTCATGTGCGCGCAGAAAGGAGGCCATACATGCTCTGCATCCAAGAGCATCAACTGATTGATGAGGATACCTTCCAGTCGCGAGTGACAGGGGTACACCGGTGGGAGCACCGTGGGGACATGGCATTTCTAAATTCACGAGTGCCTGAGCCTTCAGCATTCAACATCATCCCCATCAGCGGACTCCCCCACCAGTCGGTATACGCTTCGAGGATCCATGACTGGTGTCTGCCCCTGCAGCCGATGGAGTATTTCAATTCCACTCTCTACGAGTATGCTGAAAACATCACGGCGGAGGTGGAGAATGCCGTCAATGACAAAATGATAATCAGCTACCGAAGACTGTGGAGGGTGGATCCGGAACTATGTCTGGAGTTCCGGAGGTGGAGGATTTTTGACCGATGCGAGCGTCTGCTGACAGTGGAGAAGCGGGCGGTCCTCTATGCCAGGCTGGGTCTTGGCTACTGGAGAGCGGAGGAGGAGTGGGCTCATGCCTTCATGGGCACTGATCCTGAATGCCCCCAGCAGCTGTCTACAAGGAGGATCATGCGCCGCTTGCGGAAAATTGCTGAGTATAGGCAGCTGACTGAAAGCTCCGGCCTCCCGCCACTGAAAAAGATCAAGTTACCTTTCCTCCAGTTTCGAGTCACCAGTCGGGGGTACCAGCTGACGTACGCGCTCCGTCGCCTCAAAGTGCTGGTTACCCTCCCGAGGATCCCTCCCTACCATGCTATATTGTTCGACATGGCTGCCAGCGCTCTGCTGGTAGACCACTTAGTAGAGGAGGATCCCTCTCGTGGTTGGTGGCTGACCCTTGCCGTCCCTCCTGTTCCTATTGTCTCGGGCGATCTCGTCCCTGCTCACATGGACTGGCAAGTGGTGGAATTCACAGCCCCAACAGTTGTTTCTGAACAAGTCCAGCCAGCTCCAGCAGCAGTGCCAGTAGTGGAGCCAGCAGAAGCAGCAGTCGAAGTACCAGCGGAGGAACCAGCTGCAGCTGCAGTGCCAGCGGAGGAGCCAGCCCCAATGGAAGAATCAGCTGAATCTGAACCAGCAATGGCTCCTTCCGCACCTGATGTGCCCTCCTCTTCCATTGAAGTTTCAGCAATGCCAATCTCCGAGATCCATCCTCCTGCGCAGCTTCTTGCACTCATTGATGCCAGGATGGATCAGCGCTTCGCCACCTTCCGCACTGAAATTGCTCATCAAATGGAGTCCGTCACCGCTGGAGTGTCCTCCTTTTTGGCGCGGATCCAAGAGGGGGAAAGTACGCGAGCACGTGCTGAGGCAGAGAGAGCTCGTCTAGCTGAAGAGGAGAGGAGAATTGCTGCTGAGGAAAGGGAGAAGAGCAGACAAGATATGGCAGCGCTCACTGAGATCCTGAGGTCGCTCACAAGCAGAACTCAATCACCAGGATCATCTTCTCAGCCATAGTCTTGTTTCTCTATTTTTTGTTGTAAGTAAATGTATCTAGACTAGTCAGTCATCTTTTCTGTACTTGTAATGGCCACATCATTAATGAAAGGATTACTGACAAGTTGATGACAATCTCTCATTGTCCAACAATTGTCTAAGTATTTACTTACCAGCTGAACTTACACATTCAGTGTAATCAGCACCAGCACTCTTTTACTTATCTTTGCTCTGATCTTAATTTTCATATTTTAAACGAGCAATATCCCTCTTAGTTTGAGGGGGAAGATTTTAGTTAGAGCTGATGTGAGGAAGTGGTTTCATGGGTTTAGATCTGATAGGCTTATTTGTAAAACCCTGAAATCTTCTGTAACTTTCCTCATCAGCTGAGTACTCGCTGGTTAGGCTTTGATCGCACCAAAAAGGGGGAAATTGTTGGGAAATCTGTCCAAGTTTTCCTTTCCCAGTAGCTACTTGTATAGATCTTAGTTTTGGTGGATCAAATCCTAAGTCCTACCAGCGTCAGTTGTCTCTAGATAGCTCTAGTTCTCAAATGTAAAGTCCTGTTTAGGTCTTTTGAGTTGTAAGTCGCAGCTGATCAAGACTCATGCTGACACTGTTCACCAGCATGAGAAGTGCTTACCACTGGTACTGTTCACCAGTTGGAAAAGTCTCATCCGAAGGCGGCTGACAAAGACTCGTGCTGACACTGTTCATCAGTATGAGAAAGAGCTAATGACTGGCTACTGTTCACCAGTTGGGAAGGATTTCACCAGCAGGCGGCTGACAAATCCTACCAGCAGAATACGTGTTCTCACTGACACTATTCACAGGCGGTGAAGCCACCAGTCATGGGAGATTCCAAGAGTTAACATCAGACATATTGGTAGACTTAGATTGTGCCAGCGCAAGTCACCAGCAGAGACTGCCAGCACAAGATCACCAGAATGATCTACCAGTCGGATGCTACCAGCAGAATTCCAGATTCTCTCTCCCAGAGTCTTAGAGACAAAATGAAGATTCGTCGAGGAATTAACTGACAGAGTATGACTTTAAGGAGGATACCTTAAAGTCCATCAGTTACAAGACACCAGTCTCGATTCCTCGTACTGACTTAAAGAGCCGTTCTGACACAAAGAGATCTGTGTCAGATAAAGCGGTCAAGGGTATGGTTCCTTCCGGAAAAACATACCTGCCGCCGTCAGAAGGACATCCGAGGTCTGACATCCTTCCGGATGTGTCCAAACGGCTAGAAGATTTGAATGGGATCCCGCGTCTATAAATAGGTCGGAATCACCAACATTTAAGACACTTGCTTCCTGACATTCAATACTCTTCACCTACCGAAAGACTGCAAATTTATTACGCTTAAGCAAGTAGAAGCGCATACAACTTTCGAGGCTTTTCTTAAAGCTTACCGTGTGTTGATTTATTCAAACACGAGACTTCAAGCTTCCAGCTTGTAAGTTACTGATCTCTTTGGTGTTCTTTCTCTTCCGAGGAAGTTCACAGCAGCTCTTGTGCCAGCCAGCACTTGAGTTATCACGGGCAGTTTGCCGTATTGAGAGGATACGTTCTTGGGAGAACTAAACACCCAGTGAAGCTGTGGAGGTTGAAGTGACGTGCTCGCACTCCACCAGCTGATCAGAGTTGAAGAAGGAAACAAGGCCGGGAGCGGTTGATCTAGTGAACTGGTGGACGAGGCATTCACCAGCTAGAGATAGATCGTAGGACTCTTGTACCTGATTACTCTTAGTGAATTTCCAGTGCTACGACTGGAGAGTGGACGTAGATCAGTTGATCGAACCACTATAAATCCTTTGTCTTTATCAGTTTTCTGCATTACATTCTTATTTTAAACCCAGCACCCAAGTGCTGGTGTATACTCTGAAAACTGATAACTGTGTAAACAAGGCCTAAATTTTTCTAAGTCTTGAATCACCAGCTGACAGGTCCCAGTCAGTTGGTTAACCAGCAAGTGCAAGAAAACGATTAACTTATATTATTTCTGCTGCGTATCGTTTAAACTCTGATAAACCGGGACCAACAAGAATTATACCGATGATGGGATCCCCGTGAAGTTTCATGCTGTGTGTGAGGGGGGTGTTGAATATCCCACATCGGCTGTGGACGTGGGAGTATACCACTAAATAATTGTGAAGGTCCCCTCTCCTTATATTCTGATTTTGTAGGGAGAGAAATGAGATCTTTACACAAAGCAATGTGTGACCAGCCTGCAAATAAAAAGCAAGTCCGAACGAAGAAGAAGGTCTAGCAATTATTACATTATTTGTGAGAAGAAAGCAACTACGAAATTGTTCCTGCCTTTGTCCTTGTAGTCATCATTGCACATCGTTTAATTTAAGAATTTTTTTATCTCTAGAGAGTGAGTCAATGGTAGAGGAGTGTTGTGAAATAAGTGATTGCAAACATAAATAACAAACAGAAAGTAAAGAACACAAAGATTTATGGTGGTTCGAGCGTAAGCTCTACATCCACTCTTCAAGCCTACACAGGTGATATATATTATCATGGTGAAGAACAAAATTCCAGTGTTACACAGTTATGAGGGAACACAAACCCTACTCTCCCTACTAGACTAACTAGTCTTTCCTAGCAGTTACGTTGTGTTTGGACAAGTTTACAATGGTGGGAAGCAGGAGTATTTATAAGGATATATTCCTAGATACATAAGGAATATCAATCCTAATACGGTAAAGATATTCAAATCCTAATCTATCTCAAATAGATTAATTGTAAAAAGAAGGATAAGAAGACTGCATTATTTTATTCTATATTCATGTACAACTATTTAAAGACTAAACTAGGAATAAAAAAGGCAACTAATCTTCCTAATTAAGGAAAGATATTCTATCCAACTAAATATGGAATAAAATAGAAAACTAATCTCTATGATTACTCATACAACTCATATCACATATCTTCTAAATATAGAGTATAAAATATCCAGAGAATCTGTCAATACTCCCCCTCAAGCTGGCATGAAGATGTCACTCATAGCAAGCATGTTAACGAGATTCTCATGTTGTGCCCTGGGAAGACCTTTTGTTAATATATCTGTCGTTTGGCTAGCTGTGGGTATGTAGGACATACATATCACACCACTATCTATCTTCTCCTTGATGAAATGTTCATCAACTTCTACATGTTTTGTCCTGTCATGTAGAACTGGATTATGAGCTAAAGAGATAGCAGCCTTGTTGTCACAGTAAAATTTATTAGGTGCTGGTATAAGAACCTTCAATTCTTCTAGGATTCTTTTTAGCCATAACACTTCACAGGATCCATGTGCCAAAGAACGGAACTCAGCTTCAGCACTACTCCTTGCCACCACACTTTGTTTTTTACTTTTCCAAGTAACCAGATTCCCGCCTACAAAGGTGCAATAACCAGAGGTTGATCTTCTATCATTTATATCTCCTTCCCAATCTGCATCTGTGTAGGCCTCTATTAGAAGATGTTCTCCTTTTTTAAATAAAAGTCCTTTTCCTGGAGTTCCTTTAAGGTATCTCAAAATTTTGAATACAACTTCAAAGTGAGTAGGTCCAGGTGAATGCATGAATTGACTTACAACACCTATGTCAGGTCGAGTGTGAGCCAAATAAATTAATCGCCCAACTAGTTTTTGATATCGCTCTTTGCCCATTACTTGATCAGGTACCGTTGGTTTCAACTTTATGTTAGATTCAATAGGTGTATTTGCTGCCTTACAACCTGTCATTCCTGTTTCTTTGAGTAAATCAAGCACATACTTGCGTTGATTAACAATAATCCCCTTCTTGGATCTTGCAAACTCCATTCCGAGGAAATATTTTAGTATTCCCAAGTCCTTAATATCAAATTCAGCATCAAGTTTTCTCTTCTTATTGCTAATCTCAAGAGAATCATCCCCTGTCATGATTATGTCATCTACATACACAATCAAAATAGCTACCTTACCTTGGATGGAGTGTTTGAAAAACATGGTGTGATCTCCTTGGCTTTGAAAGAAACCATGTTTCTTAATAGCATCACCAAAACGCTCAAACCAAGCTCTAGGAGACTGTTTTAGTCCATCTAGAGACTTTTTTAATCTGCACACTTTGCCTTTTCCAAGTTTTTCTTCAAATCCGGGTGGAAGCTCCATATATACCTCTTCTTGCAATTCACCATTTAGGAAAGCATTTTTTACATCAAATTGATGTAATGGCCAATTGAATTTAACTTCAAGAGAAAGAAGTACTCTAATAGAGTTAATTTTAGCAATAGGAGCAAAGGTCTGTTGGTAATCAATTCCATGAGTTTGAGTAAATACCTTTGCTACGAGTCTCGCTTTATATCGCTCCACATTTCCATCAGCTTTAAACTTCACTGTGAACACCCATTTGCACCCAACAATTTTTTTGTCCTTTGTAGATCAGTAACAGTTCATGTGTTATTTCTTTTAAGAGCATTTATTTCTTCCATCACAGCTGATCTCAGAAATCCTAGACACAAAAGCTCTATGATTTTTTGACAGACTTTCATAGGACAAGCATTGAGAAATAGGATGTTAAGTACATGTTCGGGTTCCCTTTCTTGAAGCAATCGAAAGATCAAGATCAGACAAATTGGAAGTAGTGGAAGTAGAAGGAGAGGGAAGGTTACTTTCTGTTGTCGGACCATCATTTGGAAAAGCTGATTGATCATCTGCTGAAGGAATATCATGAGTTGTTGTAGCATTATGAAATTTCTTTCTAGAATAAACCTGCAGCTCATGTTGAGGATTATGATCTGCTCGATCATGATCTGTTGGAAGTAATTCTCCCCCTGCCTCTGATAAAGTCACATTTGGCATAACAGAATTAATAGTACTAATCCTACTTTCCATATCAGAATTAGTAAAAGGAATGGGTAGTGCTTTTGGTGAAGTTTCCCAAAAATTATTTTCTTCAACTAAATCTCCCCCTGAAAAGAATTTTGAAAGAAAGAGAGATCCTCTACAAACTCAACATCCATGCTCTCATAGAATATTTTTGAGACTGGATTAAAACACTTATATCCACGTTTATTAGAAGCATAGCCAAGGAAAACACATTTTTCAGCTTTTGGATCAAGTTTTGAGCGAAACACATTAGGAACATGCACATAACAAACACATCCAAAAACTTTTAAAGGGAGATCACCCTTTATCTTGGAGGTAGAAAAATAAGTCTTCAGAACTTGTAAGGGTTTTTGAAATTTCAATACTCGAGATGGCATTCTATTTATTAAATAACAGGACGTTAGGATAGCATTACCCCAAAGACATTTAGGAACATTTTTGGAAAACATAAGTGCTCTAGAAACTTCAAGTAAATGCCTATTTTTCCTCTCAGCAATACCATTTTGTTGTGGTGTGTCACGACAAGTAGATTGATGCAAAATTCCGTTTTCCAAAATAAATGTTCTCAAATATTTGTTAAAATATTCAGTCGCATTATCCGTTCTTAGAATGCCAATTTTTGTTTGAAATTGATTTTCAACCATGTGAAAAAAATCTTTAAAGCGTTGTTCAACTTTAGATTTCTTTTCCAACAAATACACCCAACAAATCGTGTGTGATCATCAATAAAAGTTACAAACCATTTTTTTCCTGAAAGTGTGTTAACTTTAGATGGGCCCCAAACATCACTATGCACCAAATAGAAAGGTTTCGAAGGAGAATAAGATTTTATAGGAAATGAAACACGATGACTTTTAGCTAAACTACAAGCTTCACAGTGAAGTTTTGAACAATCAATACCTTTAAACAATTCAGGAAATGAAGTTTTTAGATATGGAAAACTAGGATGACCTAATCTTTTATGGCATAACATAACTTGATCATTAACAAAGCTTGAACTGATACTACCTAATCCATGAGCTGTTTTACTCGTAGAAAAAGCTCCATAATAGTAGTACAATCCATTTATTTCTCTAGCAGTTCCAATCATCTTCCCCGAGTTCAGGTCCTGGAAAACACAATTGGAAGGAGAACAAAGAATAGAACAATTAGAGTCTTTAGATAATTTGCTGACGGAAAGAAGATTACAGGCCAGTTTTAGAACATGTAAAACAGATTTCAAAGAAATGTTCTCAGAAACTTTTATATTCCCTTTGCCTGCAATAGGTGAGAGACTGCCATCAGCTATTCTAATTTTTTCAGAACCGGAACAAGGATAATCAGAATCAAACAATTGGAAGCAACTTGTTATATGATCAGAGGCTCCTGAATCTATAATCCAAGGAGTAGAACTTCCATGAACAAATAAAGCCAAAGAATTTCTACCTGTTTGGGCCATTGAACCGATAGAAGCATTAGATGATGAGCAAGATCTCAGTAGTTTAAGAAGATGACTCAATTGCTCTTTAGTGAATGGAGAAGACTCTGCCTCATGTGCTGCAGGCATGCTATGTTCACCATATTTTTTTTCCATACCATTAGGTGGTTTACCATGCAACTTCCAGCATTTTTAGCGAGTATGGCATGGCTTTCCGCAGTAGTCACAGTGCAGATTGTTTTTGTCTGCTATACGCCTGTTGTGAAAAGTTCTACTTCTCGCTTGAGCTTCAGGAATCGCTAGTGCTGATCTTTCCATGG
Source organism: Plectranthus barbatus (assembly GCA_026898455.1). Lineage (NCBI taxonomy): Eukaryota > Viridiplantae > Streptophyta > Magnoliopsida > Lamiales > Lamiaceae > Plectranthus > Plectranthus barbatus. The sequence goes on along the minus strand of JAPKLW010000111.1, from coordinate 360,754 downwards.
TTGTTGAACCAGCATTAATTTTTCCCAACATCACCTGCCTCCTACTCTCTTCTCTTCTTACCTCCGCAAAGACTTCGCCGATTGAAGGTAGTGGATTTCTTCCAATTATTCTGCCACGAACCTCATCATATTCAACATTGGGACCTGCAAGGAATTTAAAAATCCGGCCAGTATCCACTGTCTTCTTGTACTGATTGCCGTTATCATTTGATGCCCACTCATAATCGTTGAATAAGTCCAAGTCCTGCCAGACCCATTTAAGAGAATTGAAATACTTTGTTACAGAACCTCACCTTGGCAAATTTCCCCAAGTCGCAGAGTCAACTCGCAAACTTGGGATTGATTTCCAAGATCAGAGTACATTTCTCAAACATTGTCCCATAATTCCTTGGCTGTTGAGTAACATAAGTAATTTGCACTTATCTCTTCAGTCATGGAATTGACCAACCATGTCATTACCATTGAGTTTTCAGCATCCCACGTGGCATAAGATGTGTCTTTCACGTCAGGCTTCTCATCACTGGTAATATAGCTTATCTTTCCACTTCTTCAAAGATACATGCGAACTGATTCTGACCATCGAAGGAAATTCTCACCATTTAGTCTGATTGTGGTGATTTGAAAAGGATGGTTTTCAGAAATATTCTTCAGAGGTTCGGATTGAGATGTGCCTTTTGACATTTTAGATGGGAAAAAAATAAAATAAATTCAAACCTAGGATTTAGGCTCTGGTACCATGTAAAAAGAAGGATAAGAAGACTGCATCATTTTATTCTATTTTCATGTACAACTATTTAAAGACTAAACTAGGAATAAAAAAGGCAACTAATCTTCCTAATTAAGGAAAGATATTCTATCCAACTAAATATGGAATAAAATAGAAAACTAATCTCTATGATTACTCATACAACTTATATCACATATATTCTAAATATAGAGTATAAAATATCTAGAGAATCTGTCAATATTAGTACCTATCCAAACCAATATTGATAAGGATAAATCTTATCCAACAAGTAAACAAGATATACACCATATCTTTTCCATATCTCACTCAAATTACTTCATTGTTTCTTCAATATGGGACAATTGGGTTCACAAATCCCAACAATCCTCCCCTCCAACCAGTGGCCCACATATTCGTTGCCTACCTCAAGCCTTAATCCGTCTCAACTCATCTTGCACCGCCGTCAACCCACGGGACCCGCCGCCTAACCACCTATCAGGAAGCTTTCTACACAAGGCACCTAGAGACGATCCCCACTCGAATTAAGGGCTTCCCAAATTATTCAAAGTCCACTCCAACAATTCTCCACCTTATGCTCAATATCACCTCAACTTTAGCATCTCCTCAGTACTTCGAGTTATCCAACAGTTTTGATCAGCCTCAGTAGTACTCAAACATAGTATTAGCTCAATGATCATATCCGCAGAGTTTATCAAGGTCATTTGACAATGTGTAACAACACTTTTCCTGTCAAACTCTTCCTCGTATCCAAAACATCCTGCATAGTTTAAGTCTACGAACCCCTTGACTGCAAGCAACTCATGCTAGTCCTTTGACTGTGAGCAACTTGTACTAATCCCTTTGACTGCGTGCTTCGATCCAGTCCCTTTGACTGCAAGCTTCGAACTCGAACCAGTGCCTCTAACTGCAAGCTTTGAACTCGTACCAATCCCTTTGACTGTGAGGCTTTAAAACTTGTACCAGTCTCTTTTTGATTGTAAGATTCACACTTGTCCCAGCCCCTTCGAATATTAGACTATTTTGAACTGTTCCTCGAACATGCAAAAGTTGCTCCATCGAACCTGATCGACTCCAGCAAACATCAAGAGCCCTGCTCCATCGAATCGAGTCTACACCAGCAAACCACAAGAGCCCTGATCCATCGAACTTGGTTCTTCGCTCCAACGATCTACGAGAGCCCTGCTCTATTGAAACCGGTCTGCGCCAGAAAACCATGAGAGCCCTGCTCCATCGAACTTGGTTCTTTGCAGGCTGTGAGTATCTCAGCCTCCCCCCACACTATGTAGATTCTTGTGTGAGATGTACAACCTCAATTCATTATCCAATTCAAGGTTTGGCCCAATCAACAACTTTTGCAACACCGTGTCTCCCAGACTTAATATCCGAGCACTACGAACTCTCTCTAGTGCATCATTATTCCGTCATCTTGTTGGTCAACACAACCCTCCTCCTTCAAGGTATCTGCCAAGCCTCGCCGCACAACATCACTCACATCTTCATCCTCCACAGATCGAAGTCCTTTGATCATGTGAAATATTCCACATCGAATATTGGCTGAACCTACTGCAATCACTTTGACCACATGTTCGCTCCACGTGTCTGGGTGTTTCATAGGAGTTGTCTCAATGCCCATGTAAAGTTTAGTTACTTCAATGGAGTGAACCAAGAAGGAACTAAGTTGCTTCATTTTTCTATGTAGAAATTATTTTTCATAGTGAAGTTTGTTTTGGCATAAAGCACTCGCATGTTTAGATATAGACATGTGAGAAATTAGATTCCGTTGTTTTATAGTGATAATATCACTGTGTTAGTAGTAAAGTCAAGCACTAAATGGAAATGACACATCGTTCGGTGGTCGGAGGGTGAAGAGGAAACCTGAACCAAAATCGGTTGGTGTTTAATTTTATGTTTGAAATAGACCTAATACACCGAATTGACTGAATATGTATTTATTACAAAGTACACATAATTATTATTTTCACATTATTTATTTTCTCGAGCCATGAACCATCCTATTACGGATTCTTCTTTATGTCAATCTACTAATATCACGTAAAATCTTCTTAGATAGATATGATGAGATTTGTGTATATCTGGATATGCGCATATGAGTTGCATATCTAGTTGAGATTTCCTAGTATAAATATATGGTTGTGTTGCTGTACATTATACAAGTTAAGCATATAATGAATAAAATTTTCAGCTTCATATTTCCTTCCATGCACGCTTCTTTTATTCAACATGGTATCAGAGGAGGTTGAAGCGTGGCTCTGATTATTTTTTTGCGTTATATCTATTTTTTTCTTTCTTCGTCATGGCGGATCTCACTCCTGGAAAGATTGTTAGTACTGCTGCGACCCAACTCATATCTTTGCGAGGACAGTCTATCTCTAAAAAACTAGACGATACAAACTACTTGTTATGGAAGCATCTGGTTCTTGCCACCATCGAAGGTTTTTATTTCAGTTTCAAAAAAAGCTTCCAAACAATTCAGGAAAAGACGTTCCGAATATGGATTACATTTATTAGCGTCGTCAGGATCAATTGATAACGTCATGGTTACTCTCTTCCATGTCTCAAGAAGTTCTTGTTGGAGTAGTTGGTCTGGATACCTCCAAAGAAATATGGCACGCCATTGCCACAAACTTTGCTTCACAGTCATGAGCAAAACTGATGCAATTGAAGCTCCAGTTGCAAACCTCGAAGAAAGGCACACTTAGCATGAAAGATTACTTGAACAAGGTAAAAGGTTGTTGTGACATATTGGCTTCTGCAGGTGAACGCATGACAGAAGACAATCAAATCCTCCATATCTTGACTGGATTGGGACCAGAATATAATGCAGTCATGGTCTCTCTTACTTGTCGAGCTGAACCATGCCGCTTGAGTGAAGTTAAATCATTACTTCTAAGTTATGAAAACAGACATGAAACGGCTGAGTCTCTTACCAAGAACATTGACGGATCCTCTCCCTCAGCAAATATCACATATTATAATCAGTCAAATGGTTGTCGAGGGTAATCAAATTGTGATCAGGGATAGGTTAACAACAATCGTGGTGGTGGTCGTAGCAATAATTTTCGCGATCGTGGAGGCAGGTTCAACAATCACAAGCCTAGATGTCAAATCTGTAATATCTTAGGCCACTCCGTAGATAAATGTTACCAGCGAATGAATCTAAATTTTACTCCAGATCAACATTACAATGGGCAAACAAATTCAGACCGCAACAACTTTGGAGGATCATACCACAGAGGATCAGATAATACGGGCTTCAGTTCCTCTGCTAATACAATCAATGTAGGTAGACAGTCACTTCATGGTTTTTAAGAATTGAATTTATATCCAGATTCAGGAGCCACTCATCACGTCACTAACAATTTTGGCAATTTGAGCATGGCAGGTGAGTATCATGGTGATGAAAAGCTTCAAGTGGGTAATGGAGCAGGTTTGAATATTAATCACATTGGTAATTCTATGTTTAAATCTATTTCTAATAACCCTACTCTTTCTTTTCTCGTTAAATCTCTTCTGCATGTCCCTCATATCACTAGAAACTTACTTAGTGTCTCTAAGTTCTCTAAAGATAATTGTGTTTACTTTGAATTTCACCCTACCTTTTGTCTTGTTAAGGATCAAGCCACCAATGAAATACTTCTCACCGTGAAACTTGACAAGGGCTTATATCGTTAAAGTCTTACTCCCTTACCACCTCTGCCTCAATTGGTGTCGCACTTCTCTGCCAAGAGTCAGTCTTCCATCTTAGCTTCAGCCTTTACTGCTTCAGTTAAGAAGAAAGATCAACTTAGTCTTTGGCACTGTTGACTAGGTCATGCCTCTCTTGATGTTTTGAAGAAAGCATTAGCTTCTAGTAGGATTCATTTTTCTGTTGATGAAAACATTTTTCCTTGTCCATCTTGTTTACAAGAAAAATCTCATAAATTACCTTTTACTACAAGTAATAAGATTTTCAAACGATTTGAGCTCATTCACACAGATTTATGGGGACCATCTCATATCCGTTCTCGAAATGGTTATCGGTATTATGTGTCCTTTATTGACCATTCCTCGCGTCATGTATGGATATATCTCCTTAATTAGTCTAAAGATGAATCTACACAAGCTTTTGCTCAATTTAAAGCTCTTGTTGAAAATCATTATACTTCCAAAATCAAAACAGTACAAAGTGATGGAGGCACTTAGTATAAACCACTCTCCAAACTCTTTCAAGAACATGACATTGTTCATCGTCTGTCTTGCCCATACACCCCGAGCAAAATGGCCTAGCTGAACACAAGCATAGTCACATTGTCGAAGTTGGCCTTTCTTTACGTGCTCACTCGCACATGCCTCGTCATTTCTGGGATGATGCTTTTATTTCTGCTGTTCATATTATTAATCGCACTCCTAGTAAATTGCTTCACTACAAATCACCTCTTGAGAGTCTCACCAACCAAAAACCTGACCTCACTTCTCTTAAAGTCTTCGATTGTTTATGCTTTCCCCTTCTTCGTTCTTACAATGCCAATAAATTAGATTTTTGAGTGAACCTCGTACTTTTGTTGGTTATAGTCCGTCTTACAGAGGCTATAAAATATTCTTGCCTTCAGGTAAAGTCATGTCAGTCGTCATGTTGTCTTCGATGAGCGAAAATTTCCTTATGCTCCATCGTCAATACCGCAACAAGTCCCCTCTTCTTCTTCGTATAATTCACCTCTTCCACATTCCTCTCTAATCCTACATCTATCAATCACACACCTTCTCCTTCTCCCTTAAGTTCACAAACTTCTACTTCCCCCTTATCTTTTGCTTCAGCCTCGGTCACATCCAATTTAGATTTGAGCACAGATTTTCCAACAAAAAATACTCCTGCTCCTTTACCTGCTAACGCCATAATTGAGAATATTTCAGGAACATCTAGTCATGCTATAATTGATTCTGGAGATACCTCAATCTCGACTAAGCTGGTGATCAATGCTCATCCGATGGTGACACGAGTTAAATCTGGCATTTTTAAACCTAAGGCTTTGTTGACGCAATCTGATTCTCACATTTGTGAGCATTCGTCATTTACACAGGCTTTGAAAATTTTGGTATGGAAAGATGCTATGGTTAAGGAATATATGGCATTGATGCGTAATCAAACTTGGCTTGCATGTCCACTTCTTCTTAATAAAGAGGTTGTCAGTTGCAAATGGGTGTTCAAAGTGAAACGCAACTCAGACGGTACAATTATGCATTACAAAGCACACCTTGTTGCCCATGGATTCACACAAACGTTCGGCCTTGATTATACAGATACATTCAACCCTGTAGTTAAGTTGATCACCGTTCATACAGTTTTAGCTATTGCTTTGTCTCGTTCGTGGTCTGTTCGCCAAGTAGATGAGGACAATGCATTTCTTAACGGTGATCTTCATGAAGATATTTACATGGCAGAACCACCAGGTTTTGAAACTCCAAGTAAGCAACCTATGGTCTGTAAACTTCGTATGACAATTTATTGTCTTAAACAGGCATCTCAAGCTTGGAATTTGAAACTCAACACTGCATTTTGCTCATTGGGTTTTGTTCGATCAAAGGCTGATCATTGTTTATTTTTTCGCCGTACCGAGAACTCCTTCTTAATATTCATTATCTATGTAGATGATATTTTGTTGACAGGGGATATTGTTTGTGAACTTGATAAGGTAATTTCTCAGCTTCACCAGCGTTTCTCTCTAAAAGATCTAGGTGAATTAAGTCATTTTCTCAGTGTTTGCTTCACACACGGTCCTAATGGATTGTTTCTCAGTTAAAAGCAATATATCATTGATATACTTACCAAAGAAAACATGTCTGGTGCCAAGGGTGTTGCAAGTCCAATGGTGAGCTCTCCTATTCTTTCAAAATTTGATGGACAATATTTTGCTCATGCTACATTATACATAAGTATTGTTGGTGCTCTTCAGTATGCTTCAATAACTAGACCAGATATTGCCTTTAGTGTAAATAAGGTGAGTTAATACATGCAATCACCTTTGGACACACATTGGAGAGCAGTGAAGCGCATTCTTCGGTATGTGGCTGGTACTTTAGATTTTGGTCTCACTTTTAAGCCATCGCCAAATCTGGACATTATGGCATATTCAGACTTTGATTGGGCGAATGATCGTGATGATCGCAAGTCTACCACGGGTACTTGCTTATTTTTGTGGGGTAATCTTATTTCTTGGTCTGCTAAAAAACAACAAACATTCTCACGGTCAAGCACTGAAGCAGAGTTTCGAAGCTTAACACAGGTTGTTTGTGATGTTTTATGGTTGCAATCATTATTGGCAGAACTGCAAATTGTAACCCGTTATCCGTCAATCGTTTGGGTTGATAACTTAGGAGTTGTTGCCCTCTCTAATAATCCAGTGTTGCACTCTAGAATAAAACATTTTGAGGATGATTTTCATTTTGTCCGAGAACAAGTGTTGCATAACCGGGTTCGCGTTCAACATCTTCCAACTTATGCTCAGATAGCAGATGGACTTACAAAGCCTCTTTTTGGTCACATCTTCACACAGTTTTGGAACTTGTTGCGCGTTGTGCCTCCTCCCGTGCTTGGTTTGCGGGGGAATGTTAGGGATTCTTCTTTATGTCAATCTACTGATATCACGTAAAATCTTCTTAGATATATATGATGAGATTTGTATATATCCAGATATGCGCATATGAGTTGCATATCTAGTTGAGATTTCCTAGTATAAATATAGGGTTGTGTTGCTGTACATTATACAAGTTAAGCATACAATGAATAAAATTTTCAGCTTCATATTTCCTTCCTTGCACGCTTCTTTTATTCAACACATCCTCATACTTTTCTCACCCTCAGACTCTGTTAGCTATACTTTTTTCACGTTCAAGACAATCTCTCTCTTTTCCCATATTATTAATGATCCTATGTTTTGTTTTTCTTTCGGTCTCCCCCAACATTTTCACCCTTAATTTTTATTTCTTCACTCTTCCTTCTATGTCGAATGTATTTCCAGCAGTTCAAGCTGCTGAGAGTCGGATTCTCGTTGAACAAAGCCACCAAGAATCAAATTCTCTTAGAGCAGATCCATAGACTACATATCAAGACAAACACAAGAGCAGCATCTTTTCTTTAGCTACGAGCTGATTTCTTCTTTCATTTCTGTGACATAATGGGTTTGATGTTGATTTCTTTTATTTAAATGATCAAATCTTTTCTTTTTGCCCGCCGTTTGAAACTTGAATTGTGGCTCATGTGTAAATTTATTTTTGTTGTAGTCGGGGACCAACAAAATTGACTAGAAACACAATGTTGGGTGTTAAACTATTGATATTGATTGATATGCTATGAGATATTGATTGATATGTTAAATTAAATTCATGTAGAGCCAAGTGGTTTTGAATGTTTCTGATTTGATGAAAATGTTTTATTTACGATCGGGTCTCAATGCTTCTTCGTCACATTATTAAAACAGATAGTGATCATTGTTAGGAATGACATTGCCAGTCGAGTGAAAAAGAAAATTCTTTGTAAGCAAGGTGGATTTCAAATTAAAACTCGTGACTTACTATGTGTATGTGTGACACATCATTGATATTTATACATGTATATTTTTAGGAGTGTGTTCATTGGGTACGTAAAGTACCCACCCTTGTATGTTATTTCTAAAATATACAGGTTAAGCTGATGAAGAGGAAGAGGATTGTGGAGGAGTGTTATTTCCAAGATCAGAGTTGGTGCACAGTGGAAATATTATAAAAACTTGCACTTTACAAACTGGTAGTTCCTAACAAGTTTGTGTTTTTGAAATTTAGTGTTGGGCGAGTTTGTAAGATTAGTCCGGTTCAAATATACTTTAACACTTAGAATGTGTTGAGTTTTAAAATCCAAACAAATATGTACATAAAGCGATAAAATGCAAAATGATTTATAGAGGTTGGGACGCAAAAGTCCTACGTCCTCTCTTCAGACTGAAAGTGTGGAAATCACTAAACTTCGGTTTACAAGAGGGTCTCGTGATCTATCGCTAGCTGGTAGAAGCCACTATCCACCAGTTTACTAGCTCTCTCGTCCAGGCCTTTGCTTTCCCTGCTTCCTCGAAATTGAAGTGTGGGCACACCACGCAGCCTCCTTCAGGTCATTGGAAACATTAGAGTTCTTCCCTGAACTATCGAACTAGGTGGCTAAAAGCCCGTGATAGTCACTGCTGGAGATATGCAGTGGCTATTATGTTCTTACTTGGAAAGCAAGAACACCAAGATGATAACTTGAGCCTGAGAGCAATGAGTCTCGTATCTAAAGATGGCACACGGTAAGCTAAATTCTAGCCTTGGACTTAGAAAACTTTGAGTTTGAATGTTTTACAGCGATTTCAATACTCAGTAGTTAAGTTGATCAGTTGTCTTCTCTTCTGGAGCACTTCTTCTTTTTATAGGCGAGGTGTGAGATATTTTAAATAAGAGCCACTGAGAGACATATAGGATGTGTCCAATCCGGTGCCTCTATTTTCTGCGACAAATAAGTTGCTTTTCCAAAAATTCTGCACCTGCTCCTGCTTTTGTGACAATGGTTGTTGACTCTACAACTTTGTGTTTGAACCGCTCTCCCAGTCCGAGGCATCACAACTTGTTGTGAGATCTTCAGACTTTAAGGAATCTCCATTATTAAATTCTGGCTTGTTCAGGATTCATCTGACTTGTTCTCTTTGTCTCTTTACGCGAGTTAGGCTTGCAAACTGGTGTTGTCCCTACTATTGACTTCAGCTAGTTCTGTGAATGTGAGAACCCCTAACTGGTAGCTAGTTCCTCCAAACTGGTAGTCAGTTTCATCTAACTCCCTAGCATAGAAAAACTGGTGGGCCAGATCCCCAAGCCTGTTTGTCTTGATCAGCTCTGTTACAACTCGATAATCATCCTAACATGGATTGACAGGTATGAACAGACTAGAGCTAATCTAAAGACACTCTAAGTTTGTACTGGTTTGACACACCGAAACAATAACAATAAGGAAAGAAATATAGGAATATTTCCTAACAAAGAGCAATGGTAAATATATAAATAAAGTGTGTAAATATGCATCTTCTTATTCATATTTCATTACGCTATCTACTCTGCTATATAGAACCTCTTAAATACTCACTTCCTTTTTTTGTTGTCAATGTAAATCTTGTAAGTTTATAAACAATGACTTATCTTATGAAATATTAAATCTATTTTGTTGTTTTAAAGCTATAAAATGTTTCACTTAATCTATTTTACTGTTTAAATTCTCAATTGATTTGATTGTAGATTTCAAAAAAACAAAAACTTTAAAACCCCACGTTGCGCTCTCATAATTAGGAAGTAAATTGGGAGTGTGACACTATAGGTGAGAAGGGACTTAAATGAGTTACTAAAGCAAGGTAAACTCAGTTCTGGGGTATGAGTGATAGATGATTTTACGAGGAAAGTATGAGTATATGTGCTTAAAACATAGCTAGGAACATGATAAAGTGTGAAACCCAACTTAAAAAGGAAATATCTTGATCATTAAATATGTGCACAATATAAGTAAGCAATAATTGATGAAGAAACACTGATTTAATATTGATCAAACTCTACTCTAGAAGCAAAAATCCAAAACAAAACAAATCCTAACAACTTGAAAATAACTTACCTTTTTCTTCTTATAATTATAGTGAAACAAAACTTCCCATATACTCAATCTTGCTCTCATGATCATTGTTCTAGAGTTATGCCACCAAATCAATACACTTAATTGCACTATTTATTCAATTCATTGCCGCACTATTTATAATGTATATATTTGCATAACATTCAGTACCTTGAAGATAATATCAACATTGTACATGATAAAGATAAAATAAGTAATTGCACAAATTCCTTTCATAAAGTAATGCACACAATCAATTGTAATACATATATAAATTTAAAAATATCTCAAATAAAAAATATATGAGGTAGTGAGCTACCCAATTTGAGGACCATTGCAAATAGTCAAAGATTGATTTCACAATGCAAATCAAATGACGATAGGGTTCACAAATAGAGCAGTAATACTTGGTATGGAAAGTTTGGGATCTGTATAACCGTCTCCATTACTTTTGTTGTAGGTTGCATCACACAATCGAGCATAGTTTAAGAACTGCACTGTTATCTCTTTAGGAATAGAAGTTGTCACCACCCATCCGCGGTTCACATCTCTCCATGTTTCTTCCACTGCTTGGGAAAACATAGATATTGTCTCTTGCTTTGATACACCATATTGTTTCATGTAGCAATCTACGACGGTGAGCATTTTTCCACCCTTATTCTCACGCTTCAATATCACAAAGTGTCAAGTTTTATTTCAATATTATAGAAATGCTCACCTAGTTACCGTGGACAATTGTTACTGTGCGCACAAACTAATGTGGTAGTATAGTATTAGTTGTGAAATCAATTTAAATTATCACTAGAATTATATCCGTGCATTGCACGGAAGACTTCTGTATTTACAATTTTAATATAAGAAAACATAATTAAATTTAAATTTTTATCCAAATAAAAGTTTGTATTATATCTACTAATAAGTAATCATAATTATGTGGAACATGGGGTGGATGGACATAATAAATAAAACTTTGGTAATTGAAAATTTCATTATCCTATAACCAATGAACTAATAATTACAAAAAAGTCTTTAATTTATTCAATAATTTAATTGAGCATATGCATGTTTTTCAAGAATTTGGATGGGAAATTCTTGTAACTATTTTAGTTTATTATATAGATATAGATTACCACCAAAGTTATATTGCCACATCACTCGTGCCCCCATGGGTAGGTAAGCATTTTGTTCAATATTATGTGTTAAAAAAATCAGTTGTTTAATGATATGCTTAAATCATGTGAGCCAATGTCATCCCAATAGCGACCTATCATACCAGCTGCTATTACGAATCTTGGCTCAGTCTTGATCCAATTGATAGTTTCTTCGCTGAGAGATTTCAGACCTGGGATGACAGACGCGAATATGATGTAAATGCAACTAGTCACCTCTGAATTCTTAAGATAGTCTTGGAATGGAGGCATTTGTTTCTCAAAAGTCCACTTGAGCTCTTGATTGCAAGCCCTCGCAAGTTGTTGAATCTGACCAATATAATATATATAATTAGCAAATTAGGTTTTAGCCAATCAATGTCATATATTTGATAAAAATTAACAATTATGAATGCCCTATTGGGTCATTACCATTTAATGGGCTTAACTCAATTTTCAGCCCAATAGGGCTTTGACCCATTTCAAATTACACAATATGTGTGGTGTGTGTAATTGTGTTGCTGCGCAACTTTCAGAGAGAGAAGAGAGTTACTGCCCCTTTGTGAAAAATAGAGAAAACAGAGCCGCACGCCGTGAGCTGCGAGAAGAAAGGAGAAGAGAAAAGAGAAGGAAGAGAGAAGAGGTCTTGGATCTTGACCTTCATAGCCTTGCTTCAATTTAGTGATATCTTTCTCATATCCTCTAATCTCTATTTTATTTGGTAAACCTAGATTGTGATCTAGAGGGTTTTATTGTGAATCCATCGATAGGGTGATGAGGGTATTATTGTTAACCAAGATAGGTGTTATCTTGATGATTGTTGATGTTAGTTGGTGAGCCTCTAGTGGTGATATCTAGAGAGAACATTTGTGTACCCATTATTGATGATATAGTGGAGGTTTTTTGAGGTGGTTTCTAGCCCGTGGTTTTTACCTTCATCTTAACGTTAAAATATTGATGTCCTCTTTACTGCTTTGTTGTTGTTTCCTTGCATTGGTGCATTGGTTGGTTTGAATTCATTGGTTAATCTCATTTTGCACACAAGACATTGTTGGTTTGGTTGTGTTTGTTTATCTCCACATAGTGTTTATCCCCAACAAACTGGTACCAGAGCACTGATTGGGTTGTGGAAAGAGAGTGTAGTATCTGTGTGTTTAAATGGAGGAGCAAAATTCTTTAAGGATGATGAAATTGAATTCTGGGAATTATGCTATTTGGAAGAGAAAAATGTAAGACTTGCTTTATTGCAAAGATCTCTTTCTGCCGGTGTTGGGCAAAGAAAAGCCAACAGATAAAAGTGATGAGGATTGGGCTATATTGCATATGAAAGCTTCCGCTACGATTAGGCAATGGGTAGATCCCAATATATTCCATCACATAGCAGAGGAAACCAAAGTAGATACTTTATGGAAAAAGTTGGAGGCACTGTATGAGAAAAACACTTTCAGAAACAAAGCACTACTCATCAGGAGACTAGTGAATTTGAAGTTCAAGGATGGGAAAAGTATGACTGAGCATACTAGTGACTTTGTGGGATTAGTGAATCAGTTGACTGATAGTTGGGAAAAGTATGACTGAGCATACTAGTGACTTTGTGGGATTCGTACTCTTCCGGTGATTTTGGAAATGTCAAGATGGGAAACAGTGATGCTTCAAAGATTGTGGGTATTGGAGAGATTTGCTAGGATACTAATCTTAGGGATGAAGTTGGTGTTGAGGGATGTGAGACATGTCCCAGATATCCGTCTCAATTTGATTTCAGCCGGTAAGCTAGATGATGATGTTTATTGCAACTACTTTGGTGAAGGTAGATGGAATCTCACCAAAGGGTCACTGATTGTTGCAAAAGGAAAGAAGATTAATACACTCAATGTCACACAAGCAAAGTTGTGCAAGGGAAAGACAAATGTGATTCAGAAAGGTGTCAGCATTGACCTTTGGCACAAGAGACTTGGCCATGTGAGCGAGAAGAGCCTGCAGATCCTCGCTCGGAAGCAACTCCTTCCAAGTTTGCAAGGTACACCTCTGAAAACTTGTCTTGATTGTATTGCTGGAAAGACACATAGAGTTGCATTTCATACTTATCCTCCACACAGGAAATCAAATATTCTTGATTTGATTCACACTGATGTTTGTTTTATGCGAGATAAAACTCTTGGAGGTGCTCTTTATTTTGTAACCTTTATTGATGACCACTCAAGGAAAGTCTGGACCACAGCTCTAAAAACCAAAGATCAGGTTTATGATGTCTTCAAGGAGTTTCATGTCAGAGTTGAAAGAGAAACAGGAAAGAAGCTGAAGGCAGTTAGAGCAGATAATGGTGGTGTGTACAAAGGGGCATTTGAGAGCTACTGTAGAGCTCATGGGATCAGGCTTGAGAAGACTCCAGCCAAGACACCACAGTTGAATGGTGTAGCTGAGAGGATGAACAGAACAATTGAAGAAAGGATAAGATGTATGCTTTCACATACTAAGCTTCCAAAGAGCTTTTTGGGGGAGGCTATGCGTACTGCAGTTGATTTGATCAACCTTTCTCCAGCTACTGCTATAGATGGTGATGTTCTTGATAGAGTTTGGAGTGGAAAAGATGTGTCATATGACTATTTGAGAGTGTTTGGCTGCAGGGCTTTTGTTCATGTTCCAAAAGATGAGAGATCCAAGCTTGATGACAAGGCCAAAGAGTGTATCTTCTTGGGTTATGGTCACTAGGAGTTCGGTTACAGGTTGTGGGATCCAGCGAACAAGAAAATTGTGAGAAGTAGAGATGTTGTGTTTCTAGAAGATCAATTTGGTGATGACTCTGATAAAGAAAATACTTCTAGTTCCTCTACTGAGATTCTAGTCAGATTAGATCCAACACCTTCTCCCTTAGTAGGTCATGATCACGGGGGAGACATACAACAAGATGGTAGTAATGATGTTGAGGAGCAACCTCCAGTTGATGATGTTGAGCCAGTTGGAGAAGAACCACCACCACCACCAGTTGAGACAGTAGAGAGGAGATCCGCTCGAGAGCGCCAACCTTCAAAGAGATGTAGTACTAGTGAGTATGTGATGCTCACAGATGGTGGAGAGCCTGAAAGTTATCAAGAAGCCATTGATCATGAAGCAAAGGATGAGTGGTTGAAAGCCATGCAAGATGAGATGCGATCCTGGCATGAGAACCTCACTTATGAGTTGGTAAAGCTACCTAATGGCAAGAAAGCACTGAAGAATAGGTGGGTTTACAGGTTGAAGTCTTCTGCAAATAGCTCACAACCAAGGTACAGAGCAAGGTTGGTTGTGAAAGGATTCAGTCAGAAGAAAGGTGTTGATTTTGATGAGATCTTATCTCCAGTTGAGAAGATGAGCTCCATTAGAGTTGTTCTTGGTTTGACAGCTCGCTTGAATTTGGAGATAGAGCAGCTTGATGTCAAGACTGCATTCCTTCAAGGTGATTTAGATGAGGAGATCTACATGGAGCAGCCCGAAAGCTTTGAAGTCAAAGGGAAAAGAACCTAGTGTGTAAGCTCAAGAAGAGCTTGTATGGGTTGAAGCAAGCTCCAAGACAGTGGTACAAGAAGTTCGACTCATTTATGATGGGTCAATGATCACTGTGTGTTTGTGAGGAGATATTCAAATGATGATTTTATTATTCTGCTGTTATATGTTGATGAAATGTTGATTGTTGGTCATGATGCTAGCAGGATTGAGAAGTTGAAGTGAGATTTAGGTAAGTCTTTTGCAATGAAAGACTTAGTCCCTGCAAAACAGATTCTTGGCATGAAGATAACCCGTGATAGGAAGAATGGGAAACTTAGGCTATCCCAGGAGCGCTATGTTGAAGCCGTGCTTGAGAGGTTCAACATGAGCAAGGCTAAGGTAGTATCTACTCCACTTGCAGGTCACTTCAAACTCTCTGTTAAATAGTGTCCTACAAGTGAGAAGGATAAGGAAGAGATGAGCAAAGTTCCATATGCCTTAGCAGTAGGCAGTCTGATGTATGCCATGGTTTGCACGAGGCCAGACATAGCTTATGCAGTTGGAGTGGTGAGCCGTTTTCTCTCAAATCTTGGAAAGGAGCATTGGGCCGCATTTAAATGGATTCTCAGATACCTCAGAGGCACTTCTAAGGTATGTTTATGTTTCGGTACTGGTGAACCGAATCTAGTTGGATATACAGATTCAGCTATGACAGGTGATGTCGACTTCAGGAAGTCCACTTCGGGGTTCTTGATGACTTTTGCAGGGGGAGCTGTCTCTTGGCAGTCCAAGTTGCAAAGTGTGTTGCTCTGTCTAGTACCGAAGCTGGGTATATTGCCATCACAGAAGGTTGCAAAGAAGCTCTGTGGATGAAGAAGTTCTTGGAAGAACTTGGTCTTGAGCAAGAGAAGCTGATTGTCTACAGTGACAGTCAAAGTGCTATTTATCTCTCTAAGAACTCAACATTCCATTCGAGATCCAAGCATATTGATGTCAGATATCATTGGATTCGTGATGAGCTTGAGAAGAAGCAGTTGAGTTTAGAGAAGATCCACACAAGTGAGAATACAGCAGATATGTTTACCAAGTCTTTGACTAAGGAGAAGTTTGAGGCTTGTATGCGAGGAGCGGGCTTGCTCGAGCCCACAAAATGAAATGACGGGGGAGAATTATTGGGTCATTACCATTTAATGGGCTTGACTCAATTTTTAGCCCAATAGGGCTTTGACCCATTTCAAATTACACAATATGTGTGGTGTGTGTAATTGTGTTGCTTCACAACTTTCAGAGAGAAAAGAGAGTTGCTGCCCCTATGTGAAATATAGAGAAAACAGAGCCGCACGCCGTGAGCTGCGAGAAGAAAGGAGAAGAGAAAAGAGAAGGAAGAGAGAAGAGGTCTTGGATCTTGACCTTCATAGCCTTGCTTCAATTTGGTGATATGTTTCTCATATCGTCTAATCTCTATTTTATTTGGTAAACCTATTTTGTGATCTAGAGGGTTTTATTGTGAATCCATCGATAGGGTGATGATGGTTTTATTGTTAACCAAGATAGGTGTTATCTTGATGATTGTTGATGTTAGTTGGTGAGCCTCTAGTGGTGTTATCTAGAGAGAACATTTGTGTACCTATTATTGCTGATATGGTGGAGGTTTGTTGAGGTGGCTTCTAGCCCGTGGTTTTTACCTTCATCTTGGAGGGTTTTCCACGTTAAAATATTGGTGTCCTCTTTACTGCTTTGTGGTTGTTTCCTTGCATCGGTGCTTTGATTGGTTTGAATTCATTGGTTAATCTCATTTTGCACACAAGACATTGTTGGTTTGGTTGTCTTTGCTTATCTCCACATTGTGTTTATCCCCAACATGCCCAAACCGTTTCTTTGAAATAAGGAGATGCAAATTGTTTTCCATTTTTCCCTGCATTACGTTCATATTCTGTTGCGGAAGCGACACAAAACAAATAATTGAGGGATATAAAAATAAAAGAAAAAGAACATCAGAATTTAACGAGGTTCGACACAAATTATGCCTAAATCCTCGGACACCACCAAAATATTTTACTAATGGAGAAAAGAAGACTACAAATATAGCTTATGATGTATAAAGCTATTTTATTTTGGGATGGTTTACAAAAGAAGAGGTGGACCCTATTTATAGGGAGGGCCCAAGGCCCTTCTTCTTTTCCCAACCGATGTGGGACAAAGAAAAGAGTCTCATCAATCTGCTTTACGCCCACCTTTCTCAACATGGTAGATTCATCAAAGGTGACGTCCCTGCTAAAGATTACCTTTTTCAACTCTGGGCACCATAGCCGATAGGCTTTTACTCCGGAGGTAATCTCCATAAACAAAGCTTTCTTTGCTCTCGGATCTAACTTTGACTCCTTTACATGGTAATATGCAGTGGAACCTAACACATGTAAAGAGTCATAATCTGTAGCAGGTTTCTTGAACCACACCTCCAAAGGTGTTTTTCCATTTAAAGCAGTTGATGGCAAACGATTGATGAGATGGCTTGTGTATGTTACAGCTTCAGCCCAAAACTGTCTGTCCAATCCAGCATTGGACAACATACATCGAACTCTCTCGACTAGAGTACGATTCATTCTTCCCGCTACCCTATTTTGCTGCGGTGTATTCCTGACAGTGAAGTGCCTTACAATTCCTTCATCCTGACAGACCTTCATAAAATGATCACTTCTATATTCTCCACCGTTATCTGTTTGGAGCCGCTTGATCCTTCTGCCTGTCTGAGTTTCCACCATTTTCTTCCAATAGATGAAAACTTCCAACACTTCATCCTTTGTCTTCATCGTATACACCCAGACTCTTCGTGAAAAATCATCGACAAAAGTCACATAGTAGTGTTTCCCTCCGAAAGAACTTGTCTTTGAGGGACCCCACACATCAGAGTTAACATAATTCAAAATACCCTTCGTATTATGGATTGATGTTCCAAACTTCACTCTTGTCTGCTTCCCCTTCACACAATGTTCACAAAAATCCAACTTGCATGTCCGAAGTCCCTTCAATAATCCTTGCTTTGCATGCAGATTCAAGGATTTCTCACCTACATGACCTAAGCGCATATGCCATAGCTTCGTTGCTTCTTATACTTGATCGTCGGTGGAGGCTGCTGCAGCTACACCCACTACAGTTTTTTCAGAGTAGTGGTAGAGGTTGTTATTCTTCCGAAAACCCTTCATCACCACGCGTACGCCAGATATGACTTTCATCACACCATCTTTGATTCTTATTTCGAACCCTTTTGATTCTAAGGTTCCAACAGAAATAAGATTCTTCATCAGATCTGGCACGTACCGCACACCTGTTAAGGATATGATTGATCCATCCTCATTTTTTAGACGGATGGAGCCAATCCCAAATCTGGTGAGTGGAGTATCATCTGCTATGTAAACAACTCCTCCTTTCAAATCCACAAGATCGTAAAACCAATCACGATGAGGACACATGTGATAGCTACAGGCCGAATCCAACATCCATACTTTAGGAGCAGTTGACGATGATGTAGCTAGTGAGAGGTCTGAATCCTTGTCATCGCACTTAACTACATTAGATTCTGCTACAATCTTTCCTTTGTCGGACTTGTTTCTCAATTTGGGACAATCTTTTCTCCAATGTCCCTTCTCCCGACAAAATGCGCACTCGTCTTTGCTTGGTTTGGACTTTGATTTAGATCTGCCCTTATTTTTGAATTTATTTTGCAAACGTCCCCTTACTGCCAATACTTCAGCATCTCCCTTCGTGCTCCCTTGCTTGTCCTTCTTTCTTAGCTCAAAGCTATATAAGGCAAAACACATTTTATTTAGAGATACTTTTTCCTTCCCGTGCAGTAGGGTGGTTTCGAGATTCTCAAATTCTTCGGGAAGCGATCCCAACAACATCAACGCGAGGTCTTCATCCTTGAATACCTCATCCATATTCATCAAATCAGTAACCAGTTGATTGAAACTAGTGATATGCTCATTCATCGTGGCACCCGATACGTAAGTGAATCAGAGTAGTCTTTTTTTCAGGTGAAGTTTATTTTGATTATTCTTCTTCAAAAACTTTTCCTCGAGCCCAGTCCATAGCTTGTAAGCAGAAGTCTCCTTGCAAAATGCATATTTATGCTCCCGAGATAAGCACGAGCGAATGGTACCACACGCCAACTGATTGATGGTCTTCCACTCCTTCTCCTCAATTTCTTCTGGCTTCTTTTCCTCAATGGCAATGTCAAGCCCTTGCTGGAATTGCGTTTCTTGAACTTCACTTTGCCACATACCAAAATGCCCGGTGCCATCAAAGGTCTCCACCGCTATCTTCGTACTTGTAACAACGGTTCTCGAGAAAATCGAGGATAACCCCTTTGAGCTTGAGCTTTCTTCCATTTTTGGAGTTTCCTCCATTTTTGGTAACAAGAAATATCCCTCAATAACCCAAGATCAAAAAAATAAGGAAATCCAGAAATCCTTTCTGATGTGGAGGATCAGTTTACACTGCAACCACAAAGCATAATAAGAATAACCTTGACTCTTGATACCAATTGTTGCGGAACCGACACAAAACAAATAATTGAGGGATATAAAAATAAAAGAAAAAGAACACCAGAATTTAAAGAGGTTCGGCACAAATTATGCCTAAATCCTCTGACACCACCAAAATATTTTACTAATGGAGAAAAGAAGACTACAAATATAGCTTATAATGTATAAAGCTATTTTGTTTTGGGATGGTTTACAAAAGAAGAGATGGACCCTATTTATAGAGAGGGCCCAAGGCCCTTCTTCTTTTCCCAACCGATGTGGGACAAAGAAAAGAGGCATTCAACATATTCTTCGTAGGCACTCATAATGAAATGAAGAGCAGTTTTCATGCAATGAGGAAGCCGATCAGCCTCATCCATACTCCAACTAGTGAATGCCAAGTAAAGTTAGTTATACACCTCTTTAACCAACACTTTTATTGTGAATATATACTATAACTGTGTGTGTGAGAGAGAGAGAAAGGAAGAGAGAACGTTCGTACCGATCTAAGATTTCAGTAAAAAGTTGAGCTTCATTGACCGTGGCATAATTATCGTATGTATCATCCATTATCCCAATAATCTTGACACCTATTGCTAGCCCCTTTCGAACATAGGAGTACTGAGGTTCGTAATGGTAGCCTACACCCCAAAGATAGGCCTCTGCCAATCTATCTCTTGCATATGGTAATTTGCTTTTCAAATCAAATTTGTTCCACCACCTTTAGAAAATCAAACATTATTAAGGTCATGGGAAATATATAAACAAGAGAAATATTATAGTTTTAGATTGATTAACAAAGACAAAGTAGGGTCTCGGGTTTAAAAAATAAAGTTTCAATTGTTGCTAACTACCTGAAAAGCTCAGAAAGATCGTTCTTGTACAAATTCTGCAAGAAATTGAAGTTAAGTTTTGCGAGTTTAAGGAGCAATTCATCCATGGAGTCATCCTTTTCATAAATCGAGATGAAAAGTCTCGAGTGAATGATGGGAACATCTCTATGAAGAGGGCACTCCAATGCTCGCTTCGCACTCTCTTTAAGTGGAGATTGTAACTCTGATTCCATACAACTCAACTCATGCCATGTAAATCTTTCAGCCTCTTCTAATATCTTCTCGTCGCCAAACCGAACATGAGCTGCTTCATACAAGCTTAAAAGCCCCTCAGCATCACTCTTAAACTTACCATATTGATCCACAAATTTGTCAAAAACATCTGCTTAATTAAAATGCAGTTGGAATCAAATTGTTGTAAATAATAACATAAACTGAAAAAAAAAAAAAGAGAACATACTGCAAGAAACGTTGTATTGATGTTGTCTGAGCAAACGAAATCGAAGTGCTGTAGTGAACAAATCGAAGTCGCCATCTTGGTAGAGGTAGATCTGTTAACGTGCATGCATGTATTCATGCAGAGAGAGAAAATAGAAAATATTTGTATTATCGACTTAACTGATACATTTACATGATCCAGCTTTATATAGCTGCAATGGAAGAATCTTGATCAAGATCTTAACTAACATACTTCTAGAAGAACTCTAACAACCTAACAACCTTCTTCTAGATAATTAGGTTCTGTTACAACTTCTCAAAATATCTAACTCTAACATACCCCCTCAGAAACCGAGCACGGTGGTGCTTGCAGACCCAGCTTCGAAGAAAGCATCTGAAACCGAGTATCATATAAGGGTTTAGTAAGAATATCAGCTAATTGATCGTCACTTGGAACAAACCGGACCTCCACATCACAACTTAAGATGCGCTCGCGAACGAAATGAACATCAGCTTCCACATGCTTCGTCCTTGCATGGAACACCGGGTTCGACGCAAGAGATATGGCACTCTGATTGTCACTCCAAAGTACAGTAGGAGCTGACAACGAATACCCAAGTTCACTAGAAACCGACTTCAGCCAAATGATCTCGGCCACAGAATCCGCAAGAACCCGATACTCCGATTCGGCACTACTCCGAGCTACAACCGTCTGTTTCTTCGAGGACCACGCAAGAAGATTCGGACCCAGAAACACACAATAGCCACCCATCGACCGTCGATCCACAGGATCACTAGCCCACGAAGCATCACAAAAG
>JAPKLW010000111.1:231742-327326 GCA_026898455.1 Plectranthus barbatus | reverse complement strand
CTGGTCTGGATTCGCTTCCTCTTGCGAGTCATCCTCTCGAGGGTCTCCTCCTCAGTCAGTCCTAAGACGGACTTCGTGACTGGAACTGAGATCTTTCCAGACGCAGGATCATAAGCAACAGTTTGCTGAGGCTGCTGGTGCTGGTGGGTCTTCGGCTTCTTGCGGGATGGAGGCTTGGTGGCTGGTACCAGTTGTACTTCTCGAGGATGAACGCCAGTAGCCTCAGCCACCGCTTCCTCCATCGTAGCGAAGAGAGACTCCGTCTCTAGCTTTCGCTTCAACTCCGCCTTCGCTGCTGCTGGCAGTGGGAGAGCCACAGCTGGCACTTGCTCCCCCAGGTCTTCTGAATCTTCTTCAGAAACGGCCTCATCAGGGTTCACTGCCTTCTTGCCTTTCAACCGGCGTGGCTTCTTGTAATCGGGGTCAGGAAGCTTCACCTTGGAGACTGGGATGAAGTCTGAGGGGACCAGCCTCTCCCCTTGATCTACGCCCTCACCCATCTCCACCTCCAAGATGTGACTGATCCTCAGTCCGAATGAGATGGCGTGAGCGAACTTCCCTTCAGTTGGCACGGTGATGTTCCGCGCCACATTCTCCAGCAACCGGCCAAAAAAGAATTCGGCCCAATTTCCCTGTACACCATCTACCAGGGCGCACATCACTAAGAACTTGCGCAAGCTAAGCTCGGCGTAGGAGCCGACTTCACATTGTAGCATGCGCACTACAATGTCGCACACCATTTGCCAGTACTCCTCCATCTCGGACTTCTTCATGCCAGTCCGGAAGACGGTGACTTCTTCTTTCTTCCACTCCGCCCATCTCCTCCGGAATTCCTCCGTATTATCCTGATGATACGTGGCTACTTGTTCTCCTTCACTCCTCATCCCAAACATGTTGGCGAGGTATTCGGCATCAATCGTGATCAGATGGCCGAAAACTGAAGTGGTGAACGACTTCCTGTCGTCAGCAATAATCGCCCTAGCATAGAACTCCGCAATGATATGAGGATGGAAAGTTCTGGGGGTCGCCGTGAGGTACGGTCGGAGCTGTTCTCGGTCAATCATCTCCATCAGCTCCTCGCCGAAATGTTTCAGGGCCAATTTCTCATTCAAAATTTTCTCTTTTTGGACCTGAGCAGCCCTTATCTGTGCGTTGGAGAGTTGATGTCGGGTCGGCGGTCTATTCAGCTGAACCAGTCTGGCAAAAGGATGGCTATAATCAACGTCCTCAATCTTTACAATGCCAGTATATGATGGCATATGTGCTTCAGCGAGGGGTAGGTTCAAAGATTCTGAGGATGATGAAGTAGAGGGGCTATCAGCAGGAGGAGGAGGATTTGATGAAGATGCCATGACTTCAGAAAATATCAAAGGAGGTTTGAGAGAATTTGAACAGATTTAGGGTTCTGAAAATATGAGGGATCGTAAAGGTTAACCCGATGAAGGAGATCGGGTATTTATACGAAGGGCCATGCAGGATTAAACGACCGAGATGAAGTCTCAGCAAGTAAGGATCGACGGTCATCAGCAGGCCCGCTTCCCGGTGGTGACGTGTGCGGTCGTGCTGACGGGTGCCACGACGTGGAGCTGACATGGCACACGCCGATTGGTCGCAAATGTCCTTTTGACCGCGCAGTCACTGTGCGCATTAAATGTGGCATTAAATGCCGCATTAAATTCTGAGGTACGCACACGCAAGAGGATTTGAACAATCCCGCCATTTCTGCGACAGCTGGCAGGACTCTTGGACTTCAAGAGATCGTCAGTTGAGAGCTGGGACTCAACTGGTCATTAGTAATATAACTAGTCATCAGCAGGATATGCCAGTTGAATACTTCCCCCTGTCAGCATGGCCTCCTTACCAGTTGACAACTGGTACTTACGACTGGCTCCCGAGTACTTGGATAAATTGAGAGCTGGGACTCAATTTCATGAGTCGTAGGAAATTCGCCAGTTGTCTGCTGACAACTTGAAAGATTAAGAAAATTGAGAGCTTGGACTCAATTTCATTCCGCATTATCTTCTCTTCAAGAAATCCTCTCCTCATCATCGCTTGAAATTGGGAGCTGGGACCCAATTTCGCTTCAACTGATGGTTTGTGCTGGCAACTTCGGAATGAGAGCTGGGACTCATTTCCTTAGACAATTAAGGGATAAGTTCCGCCAGTAGGAACCATCAGTGAGCTTGAGATACCACTTAAATAAAAACAACTAAGAGCTTGGACTTAGTCGTAATCAGCATCCTCCAGAAGATCAAGAATAGAATGAGAGCTGGGACTCATTCTTCCTCATCATTGGGGCTCACATCAATCTCCATAAGACCGAGTTTGATGCACAACTCCTTGAATCTTGCTTCTGGCAGTGGCTTGGTGAAGATGTCAGCCAGTTGATCTTCAGTTCTGATGTAGTCTACGCTGACATCCTTCTTCTCGACATGATCACGTATGAAGTGATGTCGAATATCTATGTGCTTGGTTCTAGAACCGGATTCTTCGTGATGCACATAGCACTGTTGTTGTCGCAATAGATGGGTACACAGCCAGTGTCCACCTCATAGTCTTCCAGTTGTTGCTTGATCCAAATAATTTGAGCACAGCAACTGGCAGCGGCATCATATTCAGCTTCAGTGGTAGATGTAGCAACTGAGTGCTGCTTCTTGCTAAACCAATTGATTAGCTTGTGTCCTAGAAACTGACACGTACCACTCGTACTCTTTCGATCTATACGGCATCCAGCAAAATCTGAATCTGAATATCCAATGAGTGTGAGCTCATCATTTTTGGGATACCATATTCCAAGAGATTCAGTCCCCTTCAGATATTTCACTATCCTCTTTGCAGCTTCCATGTGTGACTTTTTCGGATTGGCTTGAAATCTGGCACACACTCCGACTGAGTACGAGATGTCGGGTCTGCTGGCTGTGAGATAGAGAAGTGATCCAATAATTCCTCGGTAAATGGTAGGATCAACTGATTCACCTTGTTCATCGAGAAATATCTGACAGCTGGTGCTCATTGGTATCCTTAGGGACTTAGTTTTCTCTGGGCAATATTTCTGGATTAAGTCCTTGGTATACTTCCGTTGACTGATGAAAATCCCATCAGTTGACTGCTGGACCTGGAGTCCTAGGAAGTATGTTAATTTGCCCATCATACTCATTTGAAATGACGTCTGCATCAGTTGAGAAAACTTCTCGCAGAGAGATATATTCCTTGATCCGAATATGATGTCATCAACATAGATCTGCACCATTAGCATGTCACCTCCATCCTTGAGAAGGAAGAGAGTCCTATCAATCTTCCCTTTCCGAAATCCATTGCTGATAAGGAATTGTGACAGAGTTTCGTACCAAGCCCTGGGCGCCTGTTTCAATCCATACAGGGCCTTTCTCAGCTTGTACACTTTGGTGCCTATCTCAAAGCCTGGAGGTTGCTTGACATAAACCTCCTCCTTTAGCTCGCCATTCAAGAAGGCGCTCTTCACGTCCATCTGGAATACTGTGAATCCGTGATACGCTGCATACGCAAGGAACAGCCGTATCGCCTCCATTCTTGCAACCGGTGCGAAGGTCTCATCAAAGTCGATGCCTTCACACTGCTTGTAACCTTTGGCGACTAAACGAGCTTTGTTTCTGACCACGGTGCCATTCTCATCTCGCTTGTTCTTGAAAACCCACTTGGTGCCAATCACTGACTGATGTGATGGTCTCTCCACCAAGTCCCAAACATTGTTGCGAGTGAATTCAGCAAGCTCATCTTGCATGGCATTAATCCAATCAGCAGATTCTAGCGCAACTCCTATGGAAGTAGGTTCCATTTGAGAAATAAAGCAACTTAGGAGCGCACTGCCGTGGCGAGTCTGGACAGAACCTTCTGGATCACCGAGAATAGCATCGAATGGGTGATCCCTCAGCCATTTGGGAGGACCAGCGACTGCTGGTGTCGGCTGTGAAATAGGTTCTTCTGTCCTGATGACTGGTGCTTCCATATTTTCACCAGTCGGAGCTGGAACTGCAACTGGTGGTTGACCACCAATTGGAACTTCATCAGCTTCACTGTCTGACTGACTTCTCGAACCTTCACCAACGATGTCAGTATCAGCTGGTACCTCCATTCCAGCTGGTTCATCGTTATCTTCTGGCTCAAAGATTCCAGTCGAAATTCCCCCTTGATTGTTGCTAGATCCACTCAGGGAGATTGAGTGTAAGGTCTCAGCAAGGTCATTTGCATCACCGACCCTCCCGGTTTGCTGATGGGCAACCGAGGATACTGGTTGTGAAGATGATCCAGTCATAGGTCTAGTCAAACCAGTTGGTTGAGCATTGGAAGAATTCCTGCCCAACTGATCAACGACATCATTGACCTCAGGAACATCTTCAGCCAGTTGTCGTAAGGTCCTGCGCACTAAAGTAGCTTCATCAAAAACAACATTGCATGTTATTTCCACAAGTTTGGTGGTCTTGTTAAATACTCTATAGCCCTTGTGAGAGGAATGTCCATATCCGACAAAGACACCCTCATCAGCCTTAGGCGAAAAAGCATTTAACTTTGACTTGCCATTATTATGGATATAAAATGGTGAACCGAAAGCACGGAGATGAGCTATAGAAGGCTTACGACCATAATATACTTCGTAGGGAGTTTTCTGGAGTCTGTCGTTGATCCCGCTTCTATTCTGAGTGTAGCAGGCCGTCACCAACGCTTCTCCCCAGAAACTCTGTCCTAAGCCGGACTCTGCCAGCATGGACCGAACCGCTTCTTTCAGCGTCCTGTTCCTACGTTCTGCCAGTCCATTTTGCTGCGGTTGCCTAGGTGTAGATCTTTCATGTTTGATACCAGCTTCCGCGCAAAAATCCATCAGCAGACTGTTGCAGAATTCATCCCATTGTCCGAACGTATCCGCTTCACCACAGCTTCTCTCTGTTTCTGAGCTTGGATGATCAACTCTGGAAGAATGGTCTTCACCTCATCCTTGGTTCTGAGAAGCTTTACCCATGTGTAGCGCGAGTAGTCATCGACTACCACCAGCGAATATCGTCGTCCTCCAATGGTTTGAGGTGCTACTAGTCCAAAAAGATCCATATGTAGCAGTTCGAGTACCTGACTGGTACTGGGGCAGACTGGCGACTGGTTCTTGAAGGACTTCTTAGTTTGTTTGCCTTGCTGGCAAGCCTTACAAATTCCTTCCTTCTTGAACCCGCCCTTGGGAAGACCATCTACAAGATCATGCTTAGTCAGATAGTTAATAGTTTTGAAATTCAGATGACTTAACCTTTTGTGCCACAGCCAGTTTGTTTCCATGGAACTGGTGGCCACGAAGCATGAGTCAGTCTTCCCGCTATGCCAGTCGACGACATAAAGTCCTCCTTTGCGAACACCTCTCAGCTTGGTCTCGCCAGATTCCTTGTCTTTGATCTGGCACTCTGATTTCTCAAAGGTAACTGTGTACCCGTAGTCGCACAGCTGACTGATGCTCAGGAGGTTGTGCTTGAGGTTGGTGACAAGGGATACATTTATGATTCTGACATCGTCCTTCTCGATGCAGCCCTTGCTGATAACTCTGCCCTTTGAGTTATCAACGAATATGACTGGAGGTCCTTTGACCTTGGTAAGATCTGAAAATAGAAATTCTTCACCAGTCATGTGAGCGGAGCAACCACTGTCTATGATCCACTCGCTCGATCTATGAAGCTGTGTCGCATGATCCTGTACCTGCAAGAAAGAAATGAGATTCATTTAGGTCCCCGATCTTCTGCGGGTCCTGCAGGGTTAGATCGCTGGATAATTCCTTTCGGAATCCAGACTTGGGTGATTTTCAGCTTGGTTTTATCCTTGCTGACATCATTAACAGCCTTTCCCTTCCTTTTGAAATAATGAATGCGTTTGGTTTTGGAAGGTGAGGTTGTGTGTGTATCTCCCTTGGAAGTACGCTTCCGCTGGGATCTTCGGAAATGCTTTTCCGGTACATTCTGTTGCCTTGGTGGTCCCTGAGGACGTGGACCACCACGGTTAGCATTCATAGCCCTTTGTGAAAACTTTTGATTGGGCTCGTGCCTCTGATAGGTGTTCCTCCTATCAGGTATTGTCCTTCTCTCAGAATTTCTCTGAGATTGGGACCCCTTGTAAGTATGCTGGTGACTGGCATACTTAAGAGGTTGTGCGTGGAATCCCTTGACAGCTGGTGCTGGCTGTCGGATCCCACTGGCAGCTGACGCTGACTTCCTTGCCTTAGAATATTTCGGCTTAGTCTGCATCCTTGGGTGTGCTGGCGTCCTGTCAGCAGAGGATCTTGCCAGTTGAGGATTTTGTCGTGATGACTCACCTATGTATCTGGACTTATGGTTCCTATGCTGATTACCCATTCGGGACTGACTGGTATTACCAGCTGGTGCTGATGCACTTACCAGTTTGCCCTTACCCTTACCAGTAGTGATTTGTTCGGGCTGGTTTATGCTCAAATCCTTTGTAAATCCCAACCCGGACTTATCAGAAGGCTTTCTCCAATGACTTAGAGCTGCTTCCAAGTTTTTTGAGCCTTTATTTAGAAAATTTATTCTATTTTCTTGCTCCAGAACGAGATTGTGAAAATTATCTCGCTCAGTTTTTGCAATTTGAAAATCTTGGAGCAACTCAAAGTGAGTCTTTTTCAAAGTGGCTAGCTCTTCACTGATTGACCTCGATTTTTCAATCTCCTTGGTCAAAACAGAAATTTGATCTTTCAGCGAAGCATTTTCGCCAGCCAAGACATTCTTTATTTCATAAAATTTTAAAAATTCTTGTTGAAGAATGTCTATTGTGACAGCTTCTGAGTCGGAGCAACGCGACTCAGAATCGTCTAAAATGTGAGAAGGCATGATATGCATTGGGGGAGCTGATGATTGTACCTGATCATCAGCTGCAAGTGCCTCTTCGCTGTCAGCACTTCCTTCAGCTGATTCTTCTCCGAAGGCTGCCATAAGTGCCAGTAGAGCTTCCTCTTCTGACTCTTCATCTGACTCATACTCTCCGTCGTCATGGTCAGGAATGTCAGGAACTTCTGTCCTGGTCAGCATGGCCTTGGCAATGGCCTTGGATGCTCGCTCTTCAAAGAGCTTCTTCAGCCTTTCCCGCTCATCTTTATCCACCTGTGGACATTCAAATTTAAGATGATCAGGGGATTGGCACTGATAGCAAGCACGGGGAGCTCTCTTGATGAATTTTCCATCAGATGAGCTTAGAGATACTCCCTGTTTCGACTTGGCTTTCTCCAGGAGAACGGCCAGTCTCTTCATCTGTTGCTCAAGGTCAGCGATAGAGCTCTCGCTGCCTTTTGAGTTAGATCCCGATGTGGCTGGGATCTCTTTCTGCTGGTTGTGCTGGGCAGCAGGTCTGTCAGCATGGAAGGGCTTCTTGTGCTTCCATTTGAAGTCCTTCTTGACGAAGTAAGCTTCGTCTTGAGCTTTGATGCTGGGGGATCCCATGTTCCGGATGGCCTCATTCTTGTTTACCATCTGGATATCCCACTCGTGTGCCTGCAGTTGAGCAAATAACTCCTTGGGAGTCATCTTGGACAAGTCCTTCTCCTTCAGAGCTGTGGTCTTCACGAACCAGTCCTCCTTGGGCATCTTGGACAGGATCTTGGCATTAAGATCTTCATTTGAGCACTTCCTGTCCAGTGACTTTAGCTCGCTGACGATGGCGTTGAATCTCGCCTCCATCTCCTTGATGGTTTCTCCAGGCAGCATCTGGAAGGACTCGTACTTGTCCACTGCAACCTGCAATTTGTTGCGTTTCATTTGATCAGTTTCTTGACATAGACTATCAAGGTAATCCCATACTCCCTTGGCATTGTCAAACTGGAGGGCTTCCTCCATCAGCGACTCTGGAAGAGAAGCCAGGATCAACTCCGGAGCAATGGAATCCAACTGATTCCGCTTCCTGTCCTCGGCGTTCCATTCGTCTTGAGGCTTTGGGATCACAGAAGCTGGACGATCTCCTAGCTGGTGCTGTATCTTGGTGATCTCGATTGGCCCTTTCTCCAGCACATCTTTCATTTCTGGATGGATGCTCTTCAGAGAAATGAGTGACCTCTTTCGCCATGTTGCATGCTTCTCAGGCTTGTAGTCGAGTAGCTTTGGAGTATTCATCTTCGTGTACCTGAGCTAATCAACAGACAAACAAAGGAGTGCAAGGAAACGTGGATCTCGGTCCTAAGCGACTCAGAAACAATCGGTCTATAAGAACCTGGCTCTGATACCACTTGTTGGTCCCGGTTTTTCAGAGTATAAAACGTTAGTAGCGGAAATAATGAAAGAGTAAACGCTTTCTTGCACTTGCTGGTTAACCAACTGACTGGGACCTGTCAGCTGGTGATTCAAAAACTTAGAATATTTAGGCCTTGTTTACACAGTTATCAGTTTTCAGAGTATACACCAGCACTTGGGTGCTGGGTTTAAAATAAGAATGTAATGCAGAAAACTGATAAAGACAAAGGATTTATAGTGGTTCGATCAACTGATCTACGTCCACTCTCCAGTCGTAGCACTGGAAATTCACTAAGAGTAATCAGGTACAAGAGTCCTACGATCTATCTCTAGCTGGTGAATGCCTCGTCCACCAGTTCACTAGATCAACCGCTCCCGGCCTTGTTTCCTTCTTCAACTCTGATCAGCTGGTGGAGTGCGAGCACGTCACTTCAACCTCCACAGCTTCACTGGGTGTTTAGTTCTCTCAAGAACGTAGCTTCTCAATACGGCAAACTGCCCGTGATAACTTGAGTGCTGGCTGGCACAAGAGCTGCTGTGAACTTCCTCGGAAGAGAAAGAACACCAAAGAGATCAGTAACTTACAAGCTGGAAGCTTGAAGTCTCGTGTTTGAATAATTCAACACACGGTAAGCTTTAAGAAAAGCCTCGAAAGTTGTATGCGCTTCTACTTGCTTGAGCGTAATAAATTTGCAGTCTTTCGGTAGGTGAAGAGTATTGAATGTTGATGGATCCCAGGTATTTATAGACGCGGGATCCCATTCAAATCTCCTAGCCGTTTGGACACATCCGGAAAAGGTCTCTGTCCTCGCATGTCCTTCTGACGGCGGCAGGTATGTTTTTCCGAAAAGTGCCATACTTTTGTCCGCTTTATCTGACATTGATCTCTTTATGTCAGAACGGCACTATTCGTCAGTACGAGGAATCGAGACTGGTGTCTTGTAACTGATGGACTTTAAGGTATCCTTAAAGTCATACTCTGTCAGTTAATTCCTCGACGAATCTTCTTTTTGTCTCTAAGACTCTGGGAGAGAGAATCTGCAATTCTGCTGGTAACATCCGACTGGTAGATCATTCTGGTGATCTTGTGCTGGTAGTCTCTGCTGGTGACTTGCGCTGGCACAATCTAAGTCTACCAATATGTCTGATGTTAACTCTTGGAATCTCCCATGACTGGTGGCTTCACCGCTGGTGAATAGTGTCAGTGAGAACACGTATTCTGCTGGTAGGATTTGTCAGCCGCCTGCGGGTGAAATCCTTCCCAACTGGTGAACAGTAACCAGTCATTAGCTCTTCTCATGCTGGTGAACAGTGTCAGCACGAGTCTTTGTCAGCCGCCACCTGATGAAACTTTTCCCAACTGGTGAACAGTAACCAGTGGTAAGCACTTCTCATGCTGGTGAACAGTGTCAGCATGAGTCTTGATCAGCTGCGACTTACAACTCAAAAGACCTAAACAGGACTTTACATTTGAGAACTAGAGCTATCTAGAGACAACTGACGCCGGTAGGACTTAGGATTTGATCCACCAAAACTAAGATCTATACAAGTAGCTACTGAGGGAGGGAAACTTAGACAAATTTCCCAACAATTTTCACGCTTTCGACTAATATATTCATCGATAGAGAGCGCACCTTTCTTCAGAGAATGTAGTTGACTACGTAGTTGAAGTATAAGTGCCTTGGAATTGTTCTGAAACAAGCTTTCGAGAACACACCAGATCTCAGACGCCGTCGAACACCGGGCGATGTGCCCTAGCATATGTTCAGAAACTGACGCAAATAGCCAACTTACGAGCAGTTGATCAAGTTTGACCCACTCAAGATACGCAACATTGAATTGTTGAGTGGATGATTCTGTTTCTGTTTCATCGCCATCGGAGCGCGGCTGAGGAGTGATAAACTTCGCCGGAGCTGGAGCTAGGCCAAGCAGGTAGTCATCCAAGCTGTATGCTCGTGCGATCGACAAAATCTGAGGACGCCAGTAGTTATAGTTCGCACGCGTGAGCTTGAGAGACACAACCGGAAGCGTGATCGGAGTCGCCATGGCAGAAGGAATGAAGATCAGAAGAGAGAAGAAGATGACTGTGATGAGAGATCCGATCAGGCTCGTGATACCATGTTAACGTGCATGCATGTATTCATGCAGAGAGAGAAAATAGAAAATATTTGTATTATCGACTTAATTGATACATTTACATGATCCAGCTTTATATAGCTGCAATGGAAGAATCTAGATCAAGATCTTAACTAACATACTTCTAGAAGAACTCTAACAACCTAACAACCTTCTTCTAGATAATTAGGTTCTGTTACAACTTCTCAAAATATCTAACAAGATCTCTTGGAGTTTCTGCTCGATCTCAGTCTCAAAATGGTATGCCAGTCCCAATCTCTCCAGCGTGTCGATTAATTTCATTTGTTTGGTTGGCGTTGCTGCAGCCATTAGCATGCCTAGTGCTTCTTGCTTCAATTCTTCAATTTCTTCTTCATATTTTTTCTGTACCTGCAAGTGAACCTAATTTTGAATTCTTGCTATTTATACTAGCTAGTTTAACATCTGTTGACATATTTTGCAGAAAACAAACGTAAAGAATCCATGCCACATTTAATTGTTATAGATCAAGACATAGACCTGTTCGTCTAGAGAAAAGTTGGAGAAGGTATGAGTCCACATGCTAGGGGCATAAGCCGTCACAGGTGGCCTCACATCCCTCAGGCTAGGTAAACTCTCTTCCATTCTCTCTCTCCCCCACTCTCTCTAGATATATGTGTGAGATGCTGTGGAATAGCAGGATGTTTTCATCAATTTATAGTGAATTGGATAAATATTGCTTCTTTAAATTTCAATCATAATGTTTTGCAATTCGATTTATTTTCCAATTATTATTAATATAATTAGTTAGACTTGATAAAATTTTTAAAATATGTTTGGTGTGACCATGGCCCCTGCATATTTCTTTATTGTTATATTTTAATTGACAGTTTTTATTAATAATTTAATATATGATAATTTAAATAATTATCTCTGCAGACTCCAGAAAATGAATCTTTTCTGCAAGTACTGATGCGCATGAGCCCAAAAATCATGTGACGTGGATCTACATATATTAATGCAATTTGAGGATTAGGGATTTAAAAAAAGATTTGATTTGATTTATAGAAATAATCGATATGATTATTATTTTGAAAAACGTAATGATTTAAACATAGCCATAATTTCCGATAAAGTTCATTTAAACCCCCGGTCTATTATGAGAGTAACATATTAGATTCTCTTTGATTATTTTGATCAATTAAAGTCTTAATTTTTAAAAGTTATTCAATTAATAAATCTCTTGAAATCTAGGATTATACATTCACATTTGCCGTTCCTACAATAACCTCATTAAAAGAGTTCATAAATATTTTATAATTATAAATTTATATTATTTTTATTATATTACATATTTTACTTAAATATTTTGAATTTGTTGGATTTTATTATATTTTAATATTTACTTTTGTTATTTAACATAATTAATAATAAAACTTCTTATGCATATTGACAATCCGTGTAGCTGAAATATTTACTTTTATATTGTAACATAAATAATGATGTAACTCTTCTTATGCGATGAGATATTAAATATGCTTTTATTATTAATTATGTGACAAAATAAAAGTAAATATTTAAAAACATATAAATTCAACAAATAAATTAATAAAAATATGTAATATAATAAAAATAATATAAATATATAATTAAAAATATTCATGAACACTTTTATAGAGGGTATTGTAGGAATCTTAAATGTAAAGTAATAATTTTAGAAGTTAATAATTTAATTGAATAAAAATTAAAAGGTCTAATTGATCCATATAGTAATAAAGGTTTAATGTTGTTCTCTCGTTATAGTCTAGCGATCTAATCAGTATTGTAAAAGGTAGCCGGTGCGGCTTTCTAGTCAGCGGTTAGTTGCTGAGTGGCCCTGGCCGTCTTGAAAACCTCCTATTTTTGGTACTTGGTACTGTGGTCACCGGAAAAAAAATGATTTTTTGAGTGTCGAATAGAATAGCTAACAGAGAGAAGCATGGAGTTTGGATATCAACGACCCTGTTCATCGGAGGTTTGCGCTGAGTCAAGAGACTAGCTTGGGTGTATTCCTGCAACTTTCAAATTTTGCCAGCAATCTTTTCCTTTTCAAAAATCTTTCCGATTACTCATTTTCTTCCACTCTATCTATGATTAAGAGATCATGGGTTCAAACTTCCATGAAAATATGCAGGCTACGTGTGTTTAAATAATTTTTAAAATTTAAAGAAAATTTTAAAACTTTTACATGTGAAAGTTGATTATTGTAGTTAATCGATGTCTCAGGAATCCTAAAAAAAAATATTACTCCCTCTGTCCCTTGCTATTAATCCCATTTTCTGTTTTTGTCCGTCCCATACTTTTAGTCTCGTTTCCTTTTTTGGCGAAAATTAAAGAATATTTAAATATTTAAATTTAAATTAATTTTAAAAAAGGCGAAAATACGGGACTACCCTTCGAACCCTAAAAATAATTACCCCCCCTTACCCCGCCTCATTTATTTTCCCTTCAAAAATGTATCATTTCCCTTATTTCTCCGAACCCTAAATTCTTCCGTTGCATTCTCATCCCTCCGCCGTCCCCTCTTCTTCCGTGCTATCTGTCGGTCCTCCTCTTATCCGCCGCCCCTCTCACAAAAATGATGAAGCCGACGTTGGTATCATCGTTTCCATGTAAATAAATCCGCGATGATGAGTCGATGATAAGCACGTATTTGCACTCACTTATCCATATTTTTCTCCATTGTTTTAGTTAATCTAGATGTAGTTATTAGTTATTTTCGTGCATAAGTGTGTTACAGAGGATATTACGCTTGCCATGGTGAGTTTTGCAGGTTTTGGAGCTAAAAAGTCGCCAAGTGGTGAAAAAGAGCCGGAACGACGAAGCTGCTGTTTCGGTCGACACACGGGATATCGACCGATAAGGATGTCAATTTAGCTCGGGACCAATGGGTCGGCCCGATTAACCCGAGCTAAATGCAGGGTTAGGGCCGAAAAAATCTTAACCGAAAAAAATTCGGGCTATACGGTCCGGGTTAAATTGGCCGCGGGCTAAACGGGCTCAACCCGCCGAGTCACGGGCTCGCCCGCCGGGCCACCCCAATTTCTTTTTTTTTTTTAAATTTTAAATCTTGCATATTTATCATCACACTTTGGAAGCTCACCGGTAGAATTGCGCCACATGCCACAACCATCTCAATTTTTATTTTGAACAGCTACCTACTCTAGTCTGATGGTGTAGGTAACTCGATTCATGTTTTTTTTTTTCTTTTTCAAATGAACGATGCCTTTGGACACATACACATATTTATGGGTATAATAATAAAATAAAAATTTGAAGTGAGTATTGATAATAAATTAATAATAGTGGGAAAAAGTCATAAAATATACGGCAAAAATATGAAGAGAAACTTAAAATATAATTAATTTTTAGAAAAAATATATATTTAAAATTTTATAATTTTATTTTATTTTAGTATTGGGAGGGATGTTAAAATAAATATTTATGCACGCATGATATGTAAGTTTATATTTTAAAAACTCTTGAGAATTATTAACTATATTTATTAATTAAGATACTATTTGAGAAACGAGATGATTTATAAAATACTAAGTATTATTTATGGACACACACAATATGTATTTATATTTTGACTAGAGTCTCTTGAAAGTTTTAAAGCTATATTGTTTAAGATATATTAAGTAAAATACTATTGAAGGAACATTGTGCTTTTGAAAATATTAAGTATTATTTAAAATATATGAAATTATTGGAGTTCTATAAATAAATGAACTTGTAGTGTTTGTGAATTAAAGATTAAATAGTTATTAAATACCAAAATATATTAGAATTAATATATCTAAAACATACCTTATTTAACAAAGTCATGATATATATAAAAGTATAATATATTATTACTTATTGTGTAGTGCATTATCATATTTGAATTTGATGCACTGTGTTTTTTTGGTATATAACGTAATTATTTAATGTATTTAATATCATATTGTTTGAATTATATAATGCAACT
Source organism: Plectranthus barbatus (assembly GCA_026898455.1). Classification (NCBI taxonomy): domain Eukaryota; kingdom Viridiplantae; phylum Streptophyta; class Magnoliopsida; order Lamiales; family Lamiaceae; genus Plectranthus; species Plectranthus barbatus. Next base: position 312,983 of record JAPKLW010000111.1, on the reverse strand, counting down.
TAATACATCAATGTTATATATCGAATACAATATTGTTGTATGTATTAATTTGTTTACGCTAGTATAAGGTGCATCTAAAAATAATTAGATTATTTTATGTATTTTTAATTAAGACTTAATGATAAAATAATGAATATTTAGATTTAATAAGAAAATAAATAAATAAAAAATCATAAATTTGTTGGCCCGATGGGCTAGCCCGAAAACCGAGGGGTTAGGGTTAGGGTTGAGAATTTTCAACCCAAAAAAATTACAGCCCGTTTAGCCCGGACCAATTAACCCGCAGCCCGATAGGGCTGGCCCGAAACCCGACGGGTTGGCCCGTTTGACATCCCTATCGACCGACATGGAAGACAAGCCGAAAACCCGAGCAAAACAATCCATGTCGACCGACACATTGTGTCGATCGACAGGTGAAGCGGGGAGCGATCGAAGTCAAAGCTTTAAATGGACCGACATGAGGATCCCATGTCGATCGACACGCCGTGTGTCAATCGACACGGAAGTCGAAAAGGAAGGATTCGCCAGAATTTGATGTTTTTGATATTCTAAGCACAATACCTTGTTGAGATATATTTTCTCCTCTTTAAATATCTTATGTTTCTCGAAAATTAGAGGACTTTGATCATTATTATTATTATTTTAGAATTTCTTTAAGCATTGGAGTTTTTCTAGACTTCAAGGTTCCTATTCCTTGTAAGTTACAATATGAATTTTAATAATGTGTGCTTTTATTCTATCCATGTTTTGTGGTTAGAAACCTTAGCAGGTTCTAGGGCTTTCATAATCATGTTGATGCATGTTTAAATGATTTAACTCAATAGCATGGTTTATTTCCTGGTTTTAATTTAGTCGAATCTAGATTTAGTGAAGGATCGTGGGAGGAAATTGAATCTATGTTTGTAGTTATCAATTGAAGAATTGAAAGGTGAAAATTGGTAATAAGAAGAGGAATTAAATGTAATTGATTTCTGTCTCAAAAGGAAGAATTGATTGTAGGCTTAAATTAGATAATTATTAAGATTGATTAATGTTGTGTTCTTGAGACCGAGAGAAGATAGTCATACATTAGTAATCTAGGGTTTAAATTGTCAAACAAGGAATTGAATCCATCTTTATCTAATTTATACCGCATTGCCGAGTTGATGAATTTTACATATTGATAGATTGATTATCTTCCCTAGGATATGTATTTTTTATTGTTTTCAAAATCCTTTAAATTATTATCTTGTCATCTTTAATTTTTCAAACCAAAACCCTGATTTCAAACTACTCAAACAAACAAGATTTAGATACCATGGCTAGTACATAAAATAGATTCGTTATACATTCCCTAGGGGTTCGACAACCTTCGGGTTTACAAATTTATTTGCCTCTGCTATAATTTATATGCAATTTTAGCATTGATCAAATTGGCACCGTTGCCGAGGATGGTTAGAATTTATCTTATTACTAGTTTGTTTTTAAATCTATTAGACTAAGTTTTTTTATTTTATTTAAGTTTACTGTTCGTGTGTGTGCGAGTGCTAGTTATGAGCATCAACATCTGTATCGATCGATACAACCCGTGTCGATCAACAAAAACAGGTCACTCGCGTTGATCGACACCCGTCATGTCGATCGATGCTGCTAATTTCTTCAGATTCTGTCTATTTCTCAGGTCTACATGAACACAAGGGGCCAGGGCAAACCACTCGAAGCCTTTGACCCAAAAATTGAGGCAACAGTCACAAAAAGAAAGAGCAAAGACAGGAAAAACACAATCATCAACATGGAGCCACCAAACAACCGAAATGAGGAGGATGATCCTGAGATGCCACCTTTGGAGGATCTGGACACCCAAATCACAACTAGGAGTGCTCTTTTGCTTATCCAGGAAGTGAACCAGATGAGGGGATTGATCAAACAACTGATAGCAGAAAGAGAAGCAGAAAGAGTTGAGGCTGTAAGGAGAGAAAGAGAGCTAGAACGAGAAAGTCTGTGCCGAGAGGACTCCGATGATGAGGATCTGATCACTTAATTATTTAACTAGTGACTTAGCAAAGCTAATAATATAGTGGCAAATAAAATTATGGAATCCCAGGGGAAAGAAGTAACGAAAAACCCTAAGTACTAAAACGTAGTTTCTTGAAATACTGGTTAGGGGAAATCAAATTTTGGTTTTGTTTGTTTTCAAAAATCGTAATGCTTGCAGATTAAAATTTAAACGAAAAACAAAGAAGCTTGATGAATTCAGATATGAGAAGCACAGATTCCAGGGATATCTACCTATCAAGTATGACATGTATGGATAAATCGATCAATTCCCAATTTAATTCCTACTCGTAGTGAAACATCAGAAAAATATTATGAACTTCTTTGTTGGACAATTCATAAAATTGATTAATTAATTATCTATCTCCTGTCGGTCTCAAGACTAATTAATTAACTCCAAAAACCCTACGGATTTATTCCTATAATCTATTTCCTTCTTTTGAGACAAGAAATCAGTTTATATTGTGAAAAACTCTTTCCATTGAAAACTATCACAGTTACGTCTCTAATTCTCAACTAATTAATCCTAAGATGTGGCCAGCAACTTAAAATTATAAATAAGCACAGAATTCACAAACTACGATGGGCAAGGGAATTGAATTCAATTAATCAGACATGCATACTTGATAATTCGAAACCCTAGAATCTGAAAGATGTTTAGTTACACATATTCATAGTAAAATTCATCAAAGATAAATAAAACCTGAATTGCATAAAAACTTGGGTCTAGATGTCTTCCCACAAAAACCTGTCTTCAATCATAAAACATAAAACTCTTGGAAATCTTCTAAAATCTTCAACTCTAAAATTCTCCTAAATTCTCTACACTAAAAATCGAATTTTACAAGGCTTTATATAGCTATGATAGATGTATCATGTAGTATCTAGGATTAGATATATCTAAATCTTCAAATCTGGAACAAATCTTGATCTCCCGGATCCACGTCGATCGACGGCAAAATGCACGTCGATCGACGCACTTGAAGAAGCTGCATCGATCGACACGGGTTGTGTGTCGATCGTGGAATTGGCTTCCGCGGGTCTGCGTCTGTCCTCGGTGTCGATCGCTCCTTCAAGCAACTGCGTCGATCGACGCGGGTCTGTGTCGATCGACGCAGGTCTGGAATCCGAGCCTCTCTGATTTCTTCACTATTTTCGACTCAAAAACCTGCATAATTCATCAACCACGACATTACAAGCACAAAAGCTAATTCATGCACAATAAAATACGTAAAACAACTCAATCATCACCAAAATAGTCAAAGAACCAATAGATAAGTTGGTCAAAATACTAACTTATCAACTCCCCCAAACTTAAACCATTGATCTTTCTCGATCAATTCACAGATAAGAAATCACATCTCATGCAGATACAAGTGTGCAATGCCTCACAAGCTTCTTTTACTATCCGAGTATCACTTATTCACATAAATCATGCAATCCAAACAAATTCTCATTGTTAAATTATTGAGGAGGAACCTCACCGGGCAGTGTTTGCACTCATCGCTCAACAAGTAAAGGATTTGTGTTTCACTCACTCAAGGTTTTAGTTTACCTCACCATAAGTTTGACAAATTTCTCATCTCTCCACTGCTTGTTAGTGTGGCTTTTCAGGGAATCAGAAAGGTCTTATTTTGGATGTAATGTGGCTTACCTAAAAGGTGGGATACATTTGGCTAAGTGACTCAAAATATTGCAATTAAAATCCAAAGACCCAAGCATACCATAACCACAAAATTTTTCTCTTATGCACAATCTTGTTCCTTCTCTTTTCCTTATAATTTTCAGAGCCCCTTAGAACTTATTTTAAACTTTCGTGAACTTACAAGCATATGAATTTTTTTTTCTTTCTTTTTCCACTCATGTTCACTTTTTTCTTAATTTACCCATGGGAACCCTTAATTTTGCACATGGACTCACATCACAATCCCACAATTCACACCTTCCAATAAATCATAATCCTCTTATTCATCAACCCTTCTAATCAAAGAAAATTTACTCAAGGCTCAAAGGGGCTACAAGTGGAAATTAAAGGTTAGTGTATGGGAGATGGGCTACGAAAGAACATGCCTAAAATCATTTTCACCCTATTACCACACTTAATGCAACCTCAAGAGAGAAATTTGTCAAATTCTAGGAAGTAAGTCTAAAAACCTTGTCACTCATCAAACGAAAAAGAGGCTCAAATTTTCACACAGGGTTAAAATTTTTGTTACTCCTCAACAATTACCCAATTTGAACAGTTATCAAGCAATAATTTATATTTCAAAGATCAACTCCTCAAGCAAAATAGCTTCTATCATTGGCTACTCTATCACACAGATTTTCATTCTCAATCAGCAAATATCTCAATTATCAATCAACAATTCTCATACAAGGGAAGACAAGTCATATTTTCTAACACCAACATAATCAAAATAGTTCCGACTGCCCTATGTTCAAAAGCTCCTAAAACAATTCTCAAGACTCTACAATTCAGAACTAGTACCACAAATCAAGAATTCAAAATACTAATTTGAGTGAAAAGCCTTGCCGAGAGCAATTGTTCATATTGAAGCAAGAGAACAAGGATGGTGATGGTGCAAAACCTAGGAAACTAAAAACTAAAAACACAAATCCCAAATTACACAAAAGTAAAAACAAATAAAAACAGTAAAAAAAAAATAAAATAAAATAAAAATGTTTCCCTTTTCCGATCATCATCCCCCCAAACTTGTTTCACTCGAAGGAGTGGAAAAGTTTGAAAGTTAGATAGGAAAAGAGAAACGGTACCTCATTCCTCCTCCGGAGGATCCTCCATAACCACATCGGTGGATGGCCAAACGGGAAGTCTCCGACGGCGGTCCTGGTGCTCACGCTGGCGGCAGAGGTAGACGGAGTCAGGCTGGGTGTTCAGGAGAAGGCGCTGCATCTGACTGTCGATGGTGTTGAGCCTCGTGGTCACATGCTGGCGAAACTCTGCCTGCCGGGTGTGCTCTGCCGCATGCAAAGCAGCCTGCTGCTGCATGAGCTGGTAGATCGTCGCCAGATCCATCTCAGAAGAGGAAGACCCTCCCGCAAAGTGGCTGGACGAGGCTCCACCGGTCCTGCCTGGAATCTCCTCTGCTCCTCCATCGCGCTCCTCCTCCTCGCGCTCCTCATTCCCCGTGTCATCTGCTGGGGAGGACCTTGGCTGTCTCTGGTCCGGCTGTGTCTGCGGTCGGTGAAGGAGTCTGGAGGTGCGAGCTCCCCCACGGGATCCAACCATCAGCCGCATGTGGGCGGGTGTGCTCATCAACCAGTTATCACGGAAGTGATAATCTGTGACGTGCGTGAGCTCTGTCTGCGGAAGTGGAAACTTGTCCCCATTGGACATCCTCAAAGACCAGCCACCCTCCCGGGGTGAGAGCATCAGCATCCGTACCAGTTGCACGGTGCCGAGTCCTTGGCTGTCCTCGAGCATCTCAATATCGGCCAAGTTGATCCCCACGTGCTCCGCAATCGGGGTTATCAAGCCCCCACTCCAAATGTTGCCCTTTGTGGCCATGACTTGGTGCCTCCAGTGGTCCATGATCAACACCACGAAGCTGAATTCCTCTCCCATCAGCATGCAGTAGATGGCGTAGAGCTCGCCCACTCTCACCTTGGCGCTTTCATGACGACCGGTGATAGACACCCCCATGCACCGCTGAAGATAACGGAACATGGGGTTGTCGATGGAGGATGCTTTCATGTTTCCCGTGTCGAACTCTCGCACATCCTCCTTTGCCTCAGCTGCAATTTGACTCCAAAATCGAGCAATATCAAAACTCGGGGGAAGAAAGCCATCACCAGATTTTGGGACTCCCTAAATGCCATCCATCTCATCCCTCGAAAGCTCATAGTGTTCGTTCAGAAGTTGGAAAGAGATGGTGGTCGGCTCTGACTCAGGTTGAACTTTGTAGACATGGAGTGACGCTAAAAATTCCAGCACAAGCGATGGATATGTCGGCTACCGCTCTGTCATCCAAGCGCCCCATCCGGCTCTCTCCAATAGGGCCTCCACGTTAGCTCTAATCCCCAGCAGGTTCATCATCTCTGTGCATAGGTATAGAGTCTGTCGGACTGTGAATTCTGAACCATAGAATTTTCTGTATCGCTTCTCTGCTGTCCGATTGGCGAAGTTGGTCTGAAGGCCATAATTAACTGCAAAGGTAGTAGGAAAAATATTAGAATAGCTTCCGGTGGCTCCACAAGTTTTCCAAGCAACCATAAAAAAATTTTGCAATTAACTACAATGTGTATCTACCCATGCGAAATTGACTCAACTATAACTCAATTAACACCCATATCTAGCATAATGCATCCTTATTCGAAACAATTTCATCCCAAGAATATCAAAGAAGAATTTAAAGCAAAGCAGGATTATCCCCAAACAAGCTAGAATCGAATTCAACCAATTCCAATACTACACATTCGCAAATAGCAAGTATATCGACTAGAGCTACGACCCAAATTAAACAATCGAGCAAGAGTTACAAAGAAATCGTAAAAAATGGCAAAAATTGAAACTAGGGCTGCATGGCCCAAATTCATCAAAATCATGCTCATCTTCATCAAAACTCACAAAATAATCGAAGGGGAAGAGTCTAAGATACGTACCTTGGATTGTAGCGGCGAGTTATGGGGGAAATTTTCTGAGTTTGGGTGTTGGGGTTTGAGAGAGGCGACGTGCGTGTGTGTGTTATGTTGAAAAAATGAGAAAATTGGGTTTTAAAACCCGTCTGTCGTGCCTCTGAACCCCCCGCATCGATCGATGCAGGTTCCGCATCGATCGATGCAGGTTCCGCATCGATCGACATGGACCAGAAACTCGTGTCGATCGACGTGAGTCTGGCATCGATCGACGCAGACCTGGATAGAACACTGGACTCAAAAATTACTGAAAAAAATTCTAATCCCTATTGACTCGACTCGACTGAATTAAAATAACAGAAGTAAGAAAAACAGTAAATTGTTGGGTTACCTCCCAACGAGTGCTTGGTTTATTGTCGCTAGCTCGACAATACCTGTGTTTTTATGGGCGATTCAAGTAGTACTTCTCCACCGCACAAATTTGAAGTGGGGTGTAGTATGGTTTAAGGTTCTGCCCATTGACTTTGAAATTCTTGCCATCTTGACCAGCCAGTTCAACCACGCCATTCGAAAATTGGCAGACTACGGTGTATGGTCCAGCCCATTTTGATTGCAACTTTCCGGGCATGAAACGAAGATGGGATTTGAAGAGGAGAACTTTGTCACCTAAATTGAAAACATGCGTTCGAATCCCCTTGTCGTGGAACCTCTTAGCGCGCGTCTTATATATGACGTTGTTCTCGTAAGCTTCATCCCTGAAGTCTTCCAACTCATTCAGTGCCATAGCTCGATCTTATGCAGCCGTCCTCCAATCCAGATTTAGCTCTTTCACTGCTCTCCAGGCCTTGTGCTCCATCTCCACGGGGAGATGACAGGATTTTCCGAAAATCAGCTAATATGGAGACGTCCCAATGGGTGTTTTGTAGGCGGTGCGCTATGCCCATAATGCATCGTCGAGCTTCACAGCCCAATCTTTCCTTTGCTTCACCGTCTTCTCCAAGATTTGCTTGATTTCGCGGTTGGACAGCTCTGTCAGCCCGTTCCCTTGAGGGTGATATGGGGTAGTAACACGATGCTTAACTCCGTACCTAGCAAGAAGAGAAGCAAACCATTTGTTACAAAAATGGGATCCCCCATCACTTACCAAGGCTCTTGGCGTCCCAAATCTTGTCATGAGCTTTTGCAGGAACTTGATGACAACTTTGGAGTCGTTGGTGGCTGTTGGAATTGCTTCAACCCATCGTGACACATAATCGACCGCAAGAAGAATATATGAGAACCCATGGGATGGCAGAAAAGGGCCCATGAAGTCGATCCCCCACACATCAAAGATTTTAACTTCAATTACCGGGGTCTGTGGCATCTCATCCTTTCGCGAGATGTTGTCGGTCCTCTGGCAACGATCACAGCTCGTAATCCATCCGCGACAGACCTCGTAGATGGATGGCCAATAGAATCCGCTCGCAAGAATTTTGAATGCCGTCTGGTTGGCTGAATGATGACCGCCACTAGGTGAAGAATGGCAGGATTCGTAGATTTGATGCCACTCGGACTGAGGCACACAACGGCGAATGACGCCGTCAGCACATCTACGCCAAAGGTAGGGATCCTCCCAATAGTAGAATCTGACATCGTGCAGAAACTTCTTTTTTGCATACGGAGAAGAGTTCGGTGGAAGTACGCCGGCTACCAAGTAGTTGGCGAAGTCCGCATACTAAGGTGTTTTGGACTCGTACGTCTCTCTCAAATCCCTAAGAGCATAGATCTGTTCGTCGGGAAATGTCTCTCGAATCCTCATCTACTGATCATCCCCTTCGATTGGTGGCTCGAGTCGTGACAAGTGGTCTGTGATCACATTCTCGCTTCCTTTTCTTTCCTTGATCTCCAAGTCAAACTCTTGTAGCAACAGTATCCACCTGATCAGTCTGGGCTTGGCATCTTGCTTCGCGAACAGATATCTGATAGCTGCATGGTCAGTGTAGACAATTGTCTTCGAACCTATCAGATAGGACTGAAACTTGTCAAATGCATACACTACTGCGAGCATTTCCTTCTCCGTGGTGGTGTAGTTGCATTGAGCCGGATTCATGCTCTTGCTGGCGTAGTGAATCACATGGAAGAGCCTTCCTTTCAGTTGCCCCAAGACTGCCCCAACAGCGTAGTCACTGGCATCGCACATCAATGTGAATGGCTCACCCCAATCTGGCGAAGTCAAGACCGGCACAGTCACAAGCGCCTCTTTCAGTCTCTCAAAGGCCTTCAAGCACTCGTCATCAAAGACGAAGGAAACATCCTTCTGCAACAGGTTGCACAATGGCCGAGATATCTTCCAGAAGTCTTTGATGAACCTCCTATAAAATCCAGCGTGGCCTAGAAAGTTCCGAACTGCTTTGACATTGGCTGGCGGTGGCATTTTCTCAATAGCTGTCACTTTGGCTCGGTCCACCTCCAGTCCTTCAGCTGATACTCGATGGCCTAGCACAATTCCTTCTCGCACCATGAAGTGACACTTTTCCCAATTGAGGCATAGGTTCGTCTCGGTGCATCTCTCCAGTACAGTAGCCAAATTCTGCAAACAAACATCAAATGAGCTACCGAAGACCGAGAAATCATCCATGAATACCTCCATGACATCTTCGATCTAGTCGTGGAAGATTGCCATCATGCATCTCTGGAAAGTCACCGGTGCGTTGCACAGTCCAAATGGCATCCGTCGGTACGCGAACACTCCGTATGGACAGGTGAATGCGGTCTTGTGCTGGTCCTCCGTTGCCACAGCGATCTGGTTATACCCTGAATAGCCATCAAGAAAACAATAGAAAGGGTAACCAGATAATCTATCCAACATTTGATCAATGAATGGGAGAGGAAAATGATCCTTGCACGTGGCGGCATTAAGGGCCCGGTAGTCAATGCAGAATCGCCACCCCGTGACTGGTCTTGTTGCGACCTCCTCTCCATCGTCATTTGTTATGATCTGCATCCCCCCTTTCTTGGCTACAACTTGCGTAGGGCTCACCCATTTGCTGTCGGAAATAGGGTAGATCATGCCATGGTCTAGGAGTTTGAGTACCTCCTTCTTTACGGCTTCCTGCATGATAGGGTTCAGTCGGCGCTGTGCTTGTCTCTTTGGCATGGCATTCTCCTCCAGAATGATCTTGTGCATGCAGAGCGAAGGACTGATCCCTTTTATATCCCCCAAAGTCCATCCAATGGCGGACTTGTATTTCTGTAGGACTCGCAATAATTTTTCCAACTCCCCCTGTGTCAAGTAAGCAGAGACGATCGCAGGGTAAGTATCATTAGATCCCAGAAAAATGTACCTGAGGCGTGCTGGGAGCATCTTGAGTTCCAGAATTGCCGGATCAGAGCTGGATGACTGCTTCTCCAGGCCCGCATTGATCGATGCTCGATCTGCATCGATCGATGTGGGTAGATTGGCCGCGATCCCTTTTCCGTGTCGCGCTGGTTCGGCCGATGAAAACTTCCTGTCTGCTTGTTCTCCGGCGTCGATTGACGAGATGTTGGCATCGATCGACATGACTGTAGAAGCTGCATCGATTGATGTGCCATTGGCATCGATCGACGTGGCTTGTTTTCCACATTTCCTGGGCTTGTTCTGGCTGTACCGGCTTGGTAGTTGCTCTCTCTTGTTCTCCTTTTCCCAAGTTATCTCTTCGAACACATCTAGCTCCATCACCAGGTTCACAATTTCATCATCTGCCTCTTCTAAATTTGTCGATGAGAACAGTGAATACTGTAAGGCAGTTCTCTAGAAAATCCGGATCACCTTTGAGAGAAGCGAATGGAGAAGACATCACCGGGTTGAAGCAATTGATCATATGGCATTCTTCCTCGTAGCTCCCTTCATTTTTATAGATGGAGAAGGTGACTGACTCATTGTTGACCCAGAATGTCAGTTTGCCATCTCGAATGTCGATTAGTGCCCCGCTGGTCTTTAGGAACGGTCTTCCCAGAATCAGTGGAATGTTTCTATCTTCTTCCATGTCAAGCACCACGAAATCGGCTGGGATAATGAAGTCTTTCACCTTTACAAGCACATCTTCCATGATGCCTCTCGGGTAGGACACCGATCGATCGGCCATCTATAGTGAAATGGTCGTGGGTTTGATGCTTCCGATCTCCAGCCGTTTGAAGATTGACAACGACATCAGATTGATCGATGCTCCAGAATCACAGAGGACTTTTTCGAAGGTCTCTTCTCCAATAACACAAGAAATCGTGAAAGAACCTAGGTCCTCTCTCTTGACTGGCATCTTCTTTTGGATTATGGCGCTGCACTCTTCGAACAGATTGACCGTCTCATGCTCTAAAAAGGGTCTCTTCTGAGAGACCATGTCCTTCAGGAACTTGATGTATCCGAGCATCTCTCGCAGTGCTTCAACCAGTGGAATGTTGATGTGCACTTTCTTCATATTCTCCAGAAAGCGTGCATACCTTTCGTTCATCTTTATTTTGGCAAAACGCTGTGGATAAGGTAGAGGGGGCTTCTTTGCAGGTGGACTGGAATCCTGCGTCGATCGTCATGGAGCGGCGTCAATCGATGTGGCTCCTGTTGCTGCATCGATCGACGTGGACCCGCTTGCTGCAGCATCATCGGCCTGCTCCACGTCTTCGTCCTCCTACGAATCTTTCTCTGCTTGTTTCGGCCCTTCATATGATTTTCCTCCTCTCAGAGTGATGGCATTCACTTGATTCCTTTGATTTTGATTTTTGGGATTCACCTGAGTGTTGCTCGAAAGTTGTCCCGGCTTGTGCTTGGCGCCGAGGGCATCGGCAATCTGGCTGACCTGGGTTTCTATAATTTGCACATGCTTCTGCACCTGGTCTACTTTAGTGTTCACGCCTGCGATTTCTTGCTCTAATTTGCTCACTTTATCAGTGGACCCCTGCATGAACTTAGCCAAAATCTCCTCGAGATTTGGCTTCTTCTTTTCCACTAGTTCTCCATCTTGTACTGCGAATCTAGGTGGTGGCTGCTCCGCAGCTTGGGGGTTCGCGTAGGAGAATCCTGGGTGGTTCCTCGCGTGATTATAAGTGTAGGGCTGGTTGTGCTGTTGATTGTGCTGCTGATATCCTCCAGGCGGTAACCACCCCTTTGGATGAAGTTTACATCGGCACATTCCCTCTCAGGCGGGGCTTGCACTGGCTCTACTGCAGTGACTGTTTTCTCCTGCTTCAGTGCAGCTAAATCTTCCCTTAGCTTCTTCAACACGGTTGCTAAATCAGGTTGTTCGGCAACTTTCTCCACCACTTTCTCGATGGCTTTCACAGGCCGATGTCGACTCGAGGACCACCGTTGAGTGTTGTTGGCCATCTTTTGGAAGAATTCCATGGCCTTCTTTCCGCTTTTCGTCATGATGGTGTCTCCCAATGTAGTGTCCACCAACTCAACGGTCTTTTCATTGAGTCCTTCGTAGAATGCTTCTGCCTGTTCTCCTATAGAGAAGCCATGTTCTGGGCAAGATCTCAGTAGCTCCTTGAAGCGCTCCCATGTCTCACTGAAGCTCTCATTGGGTCTTTGAGCGAATCGGATAATTTCCTTTCTTCTCTGTCTGATGACGTTTGGAAGGAAGAAGTTTTCCAGGAATTCATTCCTTAGCTCCGTCCATGTACTGATACTTCCCTTGTCCAATGCAATAAACCAGGATTGTGCCTTATCCCGCAGAGAGAACGGGACAGCCGCATTTGGATGGCACTCTTACTGACCCCTCCAATCTTGACAGTAATGCAGAGCATAAAAATCTTATCCAGATGTGCATAAAGATCCTCAGCAGCTCTTCCTCCGAATTGATTCTGCTGCAGCATCTGCACCAATTCGGTCTTCAGCTCGAAGTTATTGGCGTTGATGCCAACTCTGAAGTCTGTCTCCTTGAACTGAGGTTTATATCGGTTCTGTATAGCCTCTTCTTCTTCCTCATCGTCAGATTCCTCTGTCTGATTCTGGTCGTCGTCCTCATCATCATCGGGGTTATCCTCAAATAGAGGGTTGCGGCGACGACGTCGGTTATTCCGATTGTTCCTTTCAAGATTCAGCTTTTGGAGTTGTGCCCTCATGTCTTGGACTTCTTGGAGAAGTACAGCTTGCTCCTCCGGAGTCATTACTGGTGGACGCGGTGGAGCCCCTGGTGGTATGATTTCAGCCATTGGTTGATTACTCGAGCTTGCTTGTTCCTATTTCTTTCGTCGGTTCCTTCGACAAGTGGCTTCAATTTCTGGATCGTAGTCTAACAGATCCTTTCCTTTAGCTCTTGTACTCATGCACTACCTGTACAGCAAAGGAGGTAGTGGAAACTGAAAATAAACAAAACTGAAACAAAATGAAGAAAACTAAAATTCTGGAAAAAGAAAGCTGCGTCGATCGACGTACGTATTGCATCGATCGACATGGAAATAAAACTGCGTCGATCGACACGAGATGTGCGTCGATCGATGTGGAACAGAAATTCTCAAAAATTTGCTGAACGTGCGAAAATTACAACCTAAATCAGTGTCTCAATCACAGAATTAATAGTAAGGTTATTTCTATTCAATCCCCGACAACGGCGCCAAAATTTGATCACTTAATTATTTAACTAGTGACTTAGCAAAGCTAATAATATAGTGGCAAATAAAATTATCGAATCCCAGGGGAAAGAAGTAACGAAAAACCCTAAGTAATAAAATGTAGTTTCTTGAAATACTGGTTAGGGGAAATCAAATTTTGGTTTTGTTTGTTTTCAAAAATCGTAATGCTTGCAAATTAAAATTTAAATGAAAAAGAAAGAAGCTTGATGAATTCAGTTATGAGAAGCACAGATTCCAGGGATATCTACCTATCAAGTATGACATGTATGGATAAATCGATCAATTCCCAATTTAATTCCTACTCGTAGTGAAACATCAGAAAAATATTATGAACTTCTTTGTTGGACAATTCATAAAGTTGATTAATTAATTATCTATCTCCTGTCGGTCTCAAGACTAATTAATTAACTCCAAAACTAGAATCTGAAAGATGTTTAGTTACACATATTCATAGTAAAATTCATCAAACATAAATAAAACCTGAATTGCATAAAAACTTGGGTCTAGATGTCTTCCCACAAAAACCTGTCTTCAATCATAAAACATAAAACTCTTGGAAATCTTCTAAAATCTTCAACTCTAAAATTCTCCTAAATTCTCTACACTAAAAATCGAATTTTACAAGGCTTTATATAGCTGTGATAGATGTATCATGTAGTATCTACGATTAGATATATCTAAATCTTCAAATCTAGAACAAATCTTGATCTCCCGGATCCACGTCGATCGACGGCGGAATGCACATCGATCGACGCACTTGAAGAAGCTGCATCGATCAATGCAGGTTGTGCGTCGATCGACGTGGACTTGGCTTCTGCGGGTCTGCATCTGTCCTCGGTGTCGATTGCTCCTTCAAGCAACTACGTCGATCAACGCGGGTCTGTGTCGATCGACGCAGGTCTGGAATCCGAGCCTCTCTGATTTCTTCACTGTTTCCGACTCAAAAACCTGCATAATTCATCAACCACGACATTACAAGCACAAAAGCTAATTCATGCACAATAAAATACGTAAAACAACTCAAGCATCACCAAAATAGTCAAAGAACCAATAGAGAAGTTGGTCAAAATACTAACTTATCAGGATCCCAATGCCATGGCGAGGAGGTATAGGCCGCAACCCGGTAATGAGGGATTTATTATTTGTATCAATACCAATAACTTTGAACTCAAAACCGATCTTATTTAGATTGTTCAGCAGAACCAATATGGTGGCTGAGCTGTGGAGGATCCATACACTCACCTCCAAATGTTTGTGGAGGTGTGTGAAACTGTCAAGCATAATGGAGTCAGCCCGGACGTGATCCATTTGTGCCCGTTCCCCTTCTCACTTCGAGATCAGGCTAGGACGTAGTTTACAGCCCTGGATTGCAGCAGAATCAGGATGTGGGAAGATCTCCAAGCAGAATTCCTTTCTACATTCTTCCCACCATCTTTGATCATTCAGAAGAAGATGGAGATCCTGCAATTCCATGAGAAGATCGATGAGTCCTTGTTCGAGGTCTGTAGCAGATTCAATAAGTTGTTGAGGAGTTGTCCCGGTTATGGAGTCGATACTAAGGAGCAGGCCCATATCTTCTACCGGGGGATGAACGAAAGAACCTAAGAATCGGTGGACAATGCAGAATTCCTTTCTACATTCTTCCCACCATCTTTGGATTACAGCCCTGAAACTGTTCAAGAAGATGGCCATGCACACTCAAAGTCAGTAGAGAGTTTAGACAATGAGCAAGCCTATGGTAGGGAAGTTGTAAAGTTGACAATTTGAGAGTATACACTAGCCTTTCTTACTATTTGAGCGAAATATGAGTGATGCACTATCTTGTGAGAAGCAGACTCCTAGAGGTCGAGAATGAAACTGTGATTGATTGCATTTAATTGATGATTGTTGCGGTTTTTGGTGCGGGAATCACAACCCTTTTTGTGTCTGAAACAATTTTTGATCAATAAATGCACCCCTCGTGTTTACCTGTTCTTTCATTTGTTTTTTCTCATTGTTTGAGGACGAACAATAGTTTAAGTTTGGGGGCTGATAAACACTCATTTTGTGCATTTTGCTGATGTGAATCTACTCACTTTTGACCTAAGATTAGACCATTAAGTGATATTTCTGTGCCGTATTCATATTCTTTTAGAACGTTTGGTTTGGTTTTGGGTTGTTTATGCAGGTTTCACGCACAATTGAGCCGTTTACAGGATATGACTGAGTACCATGGAGCCAATTGATATTCGTTTGCATCAGGAAGAGGAAGAAGTGAGAAAAGACCGAACCCAAATACGTTTTAGGCTAAAATTTAATGGAAACCCGTACTGAAAGCAGTTGATGTTCAAAGAAGCAGTCGCGAATTCCTCCACACATGGAATTCGAACTAATGGAGCATGGAAAAAGATAGATCTTTGAGTTAGATTTCCAATGCAACTGGAATCGGGTCAATCGGAGTTCGGGAGCGAAAGTTATAGCCAAAACCGTGAGACTGCACACGTTCATGACAAGAACGGCTACCAGATTACAAAAACGGCGATCGCCGTTTTTGCTCTTGGGTCGCCGTTTTCGTAATTTTCACCGTTTTTCCTTCGGCACACGAACAGCGACCCGTGCACAAGAATCCTGATCGCCGATCGGGTTTTATGGGTCGCCGATCGGGTTATTTTGATGAATTTTTGGCCCAAATCCCATATCTTTTCAGATTTAAAGAGGCTAAGTATAAATAGAGCCTCCCAAGTCAGAACCTTGACCTTATTTTTGAAGAGAGAACCTTTGGAGAAAGATGGAATGGAGTAGACTTGAAGAGCGAAGATTGAAGGCTTGAAATCGAAGACTACGGGTTTTTGATTTTCTTGTTTTCCATGTTTTTTACTCTTTACTTCTCTGTTTTTATGGAACTTAGCATGATTGGCTAAGTCCTTTGTGGATTCTAGGGTTTTGAAACTTGATGAATATTAGTCTATTGTTTATGTGATTTGATTTTCCTTTTCCATATACGTTTTAATTATATCTGAGCTTTTCATTAATTACTTGAGACTGGCCATCGATTGTAATTTGAATTGGTAGTTTTTGAATCGAGAGGTCTAGGCCATCGATTAACACGCAGATTAATTAGATTTAATAGGTTAATTATCCGAGAGGAATTTGAACTATTGAAGGGTTTTAAAAATCTAAGGTTTTTATCAAGAGTAAAAGTCCCCCTGCGCATCCGAGAGGAGTCACTGGGTCTTTTATTTCCAATTTATGGTTTAGAGTCCGAGAGGATCACCTGATAACATAATTGAGGTTAACTCACGTCTTTGGAAATTAAAATTGGAATCGAATTGCATAAATGATTGTTTAATTGTTTTTCAAAGTTGATTACCCTAGAATCCTAGTTTCTCCATATTTTCTAAATTCAATAAATTTAATTGTCGTTTTAATTAATTACTTTTCAAATATTGCCTAGCTTAAATAAACCAAACTCTTTTACCGATTTGTCTAGATAGTAGTAAGGTGTCTATGTTTTAGTGCTTGATTATACTTCGAGCCTGCAATCATTGAGTTCGATAAATTATTACTTGCCCTCTGCAGTGGTCTGTACACTTGCAGCATTTAGCGCGTTGCAAAACGCGCTATCAATCGACAAAAGCTGGCAGCAGTATGAGTGCAACCGGATCACCTCCATGGAATACTCTTATGAGGAAGTTGAAGAACCTGAAGAAGAAAAGGAACATCGAGCTGCCATTGAATGGGAGCGAGGGAATGAGATGGCAAAATTGCCAATTGCACCATCTCATCCTAAGCTCACTGTTGTCATTCAAGAGAGAATGGTCTTTTTAATTGATGCAAGGGGGCGTCGAGTCTGGACCCAACCTCCGTTTGCTTGAGAACTGAGGTACCGTCGAGCTACGATGTTAACCAAGCACTTGTTGGGAGATAACCCAACTTTTACATGCTTTCCTTTTAATTCATGTTATTTATTTTTGAGTTTTGGTTCCCTTATCTTATTTTGAAAAAAAATCGTGAGGAGGGCCTCTGTATCGATCGACATGCTTGATGTCGATTGACATAGAGGCATCAACAAAGACACACTTCGATCAAGATGGGGGCGACAGGAAGGCTGTTTGTCGACTGACACACAACACATCGACCGACACGGAGTGCCAGCAGCCATAAAAGTTGATGCCGCACGTTCAGAACCCTCCAAAGGATAAAAAGTTGATGTCTGAGATCAACAGCGAGGTACAATTCATATTCTTGTCAGATTTTCAAACTTTTTCTACTCACTGAGTTTGAAATAAGTTTGGGGGATGTGGACAAGAATTTTAACTTTCTATCCTTTTATTTATTTTGCTTTAATAGAAAAAAATATGGATATAGTGTGAGGAAAATTGATGAGTTTTGAATTAATCTGAACTGAGTGTGAGTTTTAAAATTGATTGATGATAACTTTGAATTGAATTGGTTGTGGTTAATTGCCTATGAATGTATAATACCGCATGATATGATTGAATTGGAACTTACACTTGCATGATGTTTGAGTGAATCGAAGTTGACTGCGGAAGAAAATTTTTCAACCCAAGTGAGATTTTGAGCCTTATTTTCGTTTGATGTGTGATTTAGATCAATGATTTTACTTCTCTAGAACTTGTTTATTTTCTGTTTCGAGACTGCATGCACAAGGATAGAAAATGATTTTAGGCCATCTTTGTTAGCCCAATTCCTAGACACTATCCTTTCACATATTAAACTATCCCTAGTCAACTCCATTGAGCCTAACTCAATTTTTTATCTTGTCTATGAGATTTTTATGGATTTATGATAGTTTTTGTCTTGTCTATGAGATTTAAGGAAAATAACAATGGTTAGATTTGTGATATTGAAAAGATATATGTAAATAGTGGTGAATAACGATGTGTGATTGTTTATCTCAAAAGAAAATTAGAATTCTCATAAGCTCCCTACACAAAGAAAACATTCATAAGAGCATAAGAGATTCAAAAGAGTAAAAGAAAAAAGAAGAATTTGATTGATGAATTTGAGGAGATGAGGTGGATGAAAATAATAAAGTGGTTTTGATTTATTAAGTTAGCTAGCTTGATTGATTTTAGTCAGTTGACCATAATTCGCTACCTTCTCAGAAAAAGCCTACATTACAACCCAATCAAAGTCCTTTCAGATTCTTGACTTGTGTGCACATTCTGGCAGTGGAGATTTTAGAAAGTTTGCAACCCTATGGTAGAAATTTCTTCATAAATGTTCTGAGTGCTTTCGTTGAAACCTTAAAACACTTGAGTAATGAGAAAAACACTTCCATGTGAGTTTTCCACAGTTGATGAACATTCTATCTCTTTCAAACTTCTTGGGTGATGTGAATTTTTTATCTTTGAATGTGATAAATCTTGTGAGGCATTGCACTTTTAATAACACGAGATTCCTATTCTTTCTTTTCTATTGATTGAGGACAATCAAACATTTAAATTTGGGGGGATTGATAGGCTCGTATTTACACTCACTTATCTATATTTTTCTCCATTGTTTTAGTTAATCTAGGTGTAGTTATTAATTATTTTTGTGCATAAGTGTGTTATACACAATATTACGCTTTCCATGGTGTGTTTTGCAGGTTTTGGGGCTAAAAAGTGGCCAAGTGAGGAAAAAGAGCCGGAATGACGAAGCTGCTGTTTCTGTTGACACACGGAATGTCGACCGACATGGAAGACAAGCTGAAAACCCGAACATGACCCACCATGTCAACCGACATGGTGCATGTCGATCGACATGGGTGGTCGATGTGGATCGAATGCAGGAAACAATGAAGGCTTGCCATGGAGATCCATGTCGATCGACACGCAATCGAAGTCAAAGCTTGAAGTGGACCGACATGAGGATTCTATGTCCTTCGACACGCCGTGTGTCTATCGACATGGAAGCCGAAAAGGAATGATTAGCCAGAATTGGATGATTTTAATATTCCAAGCCCAATACCTTGTTGAGATATATTTTCTCCTCTATAAATATCTTATGTTACTCAAAAATTAGAGTACTTCTATCATTATTATTATTATTTTAGAATTTCTTTAAACATTGGAGTTTTTCAAGACTTCAAGGTTCCTATTCCTTGTAAGTCAAATTTTGAATTTTAATAATATGTGTACTATTATTCTATACATGTTTTATGGCAAGAAACCCTAGCAGATTCTAGGGATTTGATAATCATCTTGATGCATGCTTATATGATTCAACTCAATAGCATGGTTTAATCCTTGGTTTTAATTTAATCGAATCTAGATTTGATGAAGGGTTAAGAGATGACATGCCCTCTACCGACAGCTCCTTGATTCCTTGTTCTCTTCTCTCCTTTTTTTAATGTGTCCCTTTTTCGCATCTGTCTCTTCTCGCTACCGGAGGCTCAGAGGCGTGTATGGCCGATTGCAACGTCTCTGATTCATGCAATAAAGGCCTCATTGCCGCCGGAGGGTTGGAGGGGTGGATGGCCGACAACAGCTTCTCTGATTCCATCAATGAAAGCCTTAAGGGGCATATTCTGAGCGGTTCTTACACCATGGAGTGGGCTTGGCTGGCGATTGAAGACCACGAGCTTTGGCGTCGGTTCGATAGTTCTGGGAAATTTACTTTCCCAATATCCGGTGATTTCTATTCTTAGATCTTCTAATTTTTGCATGCTCTCAAATGCTTATATTGTTGGTTATGTCTGACTGATTTAGTTATGTTGTTGGTTAAGCTGTTGGTTTGGATGTTTTTATGTTTTTGGCTAAGCTGTTGGTTCTGTCTGCCTATGGTGATTATGTTGTTGGCTCTGCCTATCTAATTAATTTGCTTATGTTGTTGGTTCTATCTACCTAAGGTGATTATGTTGTTGGTTATGTTATTGGTTAAGTTGTTGGTTTTGCATGTAGGTTAAGCTGTTGGTTTTACATGTTGGTTATGTTGTTGGCTTTGCTGTTGGTTCTGTCTGCCTGTGGTGATTATGTTGTTGGTTATGCTATTGGTTAGCATGTTGGTTATGTTGTTGGCTAGCATGTTCATTATATATTAGGATTATAGAGCTATTGATCTGAGATGATTTAAACTAATTATGCACACACTTTAAATATATGGAACACATTGGTGATGCATTTGTTTGAAATGTGTTATAACACTACAAAAAACTAGAATATAGACTACGCGATAAAGACAACGTGAATTTTCATTCACAATCTGTATATCGTTATAGACAACGTGGAAGTAGAGCTGCGTAGTCTTTTTTTTACATGCTAATAGACGACGCGATCATTTGCGTCTTCTATATGGAATTAGACGACGCGATAATTCTGCATCGTCTACTTCCATATAGACGATGCGAATGATCGCATTGTCTCTGTTTATGCATTCTCGATAATAGACGATGCATTTTTTGCATCGTCTATATTGATACAGATGACGTGTTGATTTCGTATCGTCTATGTTAAATGTCATAAAAAAAATTTGGTAAAAGATCTATTGTGTACGCGCGCTTCCATTGTCGAAGCCATACCGCTGTGATTCTCGTCCTCCTCTACGTGAGTCTGTCGTTCGCTCTACCTTCCTTGCTGGACTGTCGCCTTCATCGGCATCATCGACTCGGGAGTTCGTTCCTTCCCTGCCTGACTGCCTCTTCATCGAAATTGTCGACTCTGGAGTCTGTAAGGCCCTCCCGGACTGCCTCTTCATCCTCGACCAAATCAGCATCATCGATGCCGAGGAAATTGCAGAGCCCAAAGAAATCGATGAGCTCATTGGAGGATTGAAGCAATCAACGAGGTAAGTAAGTTGTTGGTTTCAAAACTTCATAGTATTCTTGAAATCGCTTTCATATCCTTGATTGAAAACTTGATGAAAAAAATAAGTTAACTATGAACAATTCGCTGGCTTTGGATAGAGAACTGAAAGTATGAATTCATAGGTGGCGGGACTTTTTCTTCAATGCCTTCACTCTTTGGAATGCAGGAAAGTTGTGTGAGCTATTTTTGTGGAACAATCACATAGTCTTGGGATGAAGTGACCTTAGGATTGGTTTGCATTATTTAGCCTTTCCTAAAGGCCTTATAATGACTGGTATAGACTTGAAGAATGAGATACATATATTTTTTTTCTTGTAGATTTAGTTGGGCATTGCAGTAGAATAATCTTTTTGATTGATAAACTTTCCATCAATAATTTTAATTGATTTGGATGTAAAAAAAGCTCATATATCAATACTTTAAGATGAAATAAATCAAAGTAGTGCTCTCTGATAATAATCATTACTGCTTGCGCCAAATTTAATCAGGATTTTACACATAAGGTCGCATATACAATTTGTCAACAGCTTTCAGAACTCTATTGTTGTAGCTGATGATAAATCTAAATTAATTGATGAATTCCATGTAGTAATATAATGGCCCCGAATGATTTTTGATCGCTGGGTTCTGCTGACAATTATAAAGATTTTGTTCTTCACTTTCGCTTATTATTCATTTGGTTTCATAGGCTACTGATAAGCTCGTATTTTGCCTCACTTATCACATTGTTTTCTTATATGTTTTATGCATTTACACTACTTTTTAGTTAATAATCGAGCATGAACTGTTTATAGAGGATATTATACTTGTGGTGCTCAGTTTTGTAGGTATTTGAGGCTAAAAGTGAGCAAAAGAGGGGAAGAGCCGAGTTACACAGAATTGCTGCTTCGATTGACACACAGAAAGTCGACTGAGTTGGAAGACATGCCAAAAAACCCGAGGCATTACCTCTGTGTCGACCGACATGGTGCATGCCGACCGACAAAGAGGTCAGATGTCGATCAAAAGAAAACAGGAAGAAGAAGGCTTGACACATGCAGGAGTGTCGATCGACAACACCAGTGTCGGTAGACATGGATGATGAAGAGATGGAGTCGACATGATTGCGTGTGTGTCGATCGACACAGAAGTCCGGAAAGGAAAAATTGTCTCAATTTGGGGATTTTCCATCTCAAGCCTTTTACCTTTTGAAGATCCAATTTCCTCCCCTATAAATAGGACTTAATTAGCTCGAAAATAATTTCCTTTAATCTTGAATTTTTAGCTTTTACTTTATTTTTCAGCTTTTAGTTTTAAACATAAAACTCATTAATTTTATTGTTGCATTTGGATTCAAGTACTTTCAAGGTTCCTATTGCAATATGATTCAAGTAAGTTCATCCATGTTTCTTGCAATGTGTGTCTTTAACATGTTAGGCTAGAACCCTAACAGATTCTAAGGTTTTCACCATCCTTGCAAGCATGTATTAATTCGATTTAATCCAAACACTAATTAACTTGGTTCAAATTATATGGTTTTCAATCCAAAATCTATTTTCAATTGAAGGATCGAGAGATGAAAATTGAATTAGGTTTATAGTTATTAATTTGAGACCGAGAGGAGAAAATTAGTAACATGAAAATATAATTTGATACAATTGTTTTCTGTCCTAAAAAGAAGATTCGATTGTAGGGTTTAAATTTGTATCTTTTATCGAGATTGATTAACTTGTATTTTTGAGACCGAAAGGAGAGGATCACTAGTTAGTAATCTAGGTTTTAATTGCCTGATCAAGGAATTGATTCCTCAATATCAGATTTCCCACCTAAGTAATTATGTTGGGTATGGATTGATTGGTTATGCATGTTGAATTGGATTGGTTCATTTCCCTGGAATCTGTGCATTTTATTATTGAATCTTAATTCAAAAGTAATTTTTCTTTTTGAAAACAAAAACCCTTCTCAAATTTGGTTCACTCAAACAGCGAATAGATAAATTGCATCCAGTACATGAAATATCTTGATTGCACTATCCCTGTGGGTTTGACAACTTTCTTGGGTTTATAAATTTATTTGCATCACTACACTATAATTAATCTGTAATTTTTACGGTGATCAAATTGGCACCGTTGCAGGGGATAGTCAGATTTTATTTTGTTACTGGATTGTTTTGATATTTTCTGGCTTGAGTTTTTAATTTCTGTTCGCGTGCCTGTGTGTGAAATTTTTGCTTCTGTTTCGATCGACAGAGCCTCTGTCGATCGACACAGAAGCAGTGTCTGTGTCGATCGACAGCCACCCTGACGGTCGACACAGAGACTGATTCTCTGCAATTGTCTCCTTTTTCAGGTGCATGAACACAAAAGCAAAGGGAAAGAATCATGAAGCCTTTAACCAAGAGATAGAAGCCACCTGTAGGAGAAGCAAAAGCAAAGGAAAGAACAAAGAGAAACAGGCAAAGATGGAGAATCCACCAGAAGCACCACTTCAAAACATGACTCCTGAGGAGCAAAGGCAGTTTGTGGATGAGGTCCGACAGCTCCGGGAGCAACTCCAAGCCGCATAGGCAATCCAAGTAGAGCAAGCTGCCAGACTAGCAGCAATGAACAATGGAGGGAACCCTGAAAGATAAATTGTAGTGCCACGGAGGTCCATCCTAGATCGCTTCTTGCCAAAGAGAGAGGAGCCGGGGTTCCAAATTGGCATTGATGCCAACAACTTTGAGCTGAAGACCGGCCTGATTCAGATGGTTCAGCAGAACCAGTTTGCAGGGAAGGCTATTGAAGACCCGTACGCTCACCTCAGCTAATTCATCAAGGTGTGCGATACGGTGGAGCAGAATGGAGTGCCCCAAGACACCATCCGGATGCGCTTATTTTCTTTTTCTCTCAGGGATGAGGCCCGGTCATGGTTTGCTAGCTTGGACAAGAGCAGGATCCGTACATGGGAGCAGCTGCGAGCAGAATTCCTCACAAATTACTTTCCTCCTAGTGTCATTCTCAAGAGAAAGTCCGACATCACTCACTTCAGTCAGAAGTACGATGAGACCTTGTACGAGGCTTGGAAAAAGGTACAAGGAACTGTTGAGAATCTGCCTCGGGCATGGTATTGATCTTGAGATGCAGGTCTGCCACTTTTACGAGGGACTGACCCCTCGCATGAAGGAGTAGGTGGATGCTTCGGCTGGAGGCATCCTCATGGAGAAAAGTGGGGAAGAAAGGATGCAACTTCTTGCAGACATGGCCCTGAACAGCCACCAATGTCCTACTGAAAGGCAGAAAGCAGTGAAGGCAGTCACCACTACTCCAGAAATTGATGTGGTAGCAGAAGTCAAGAAGCTCCAAGAAGAGTTCACAAAGTTGGAGGCCAGTATAGCTTCGGTAGCAGTTGTGGCAGATCCAAATATGGCCATCATTCCTGTTGAGGCTGACTAAATCTACCGAGGAAGCAGTTCGAGCACCTCCAAAATAGTTGAAGTGAATTATGCCAATGGAGGTTACAACAACAACAACTACCGTGCCAACAATAAGGGGTACAATTATAGTGCTAAAAATCACCTTGGTTTTTCATATTCTAACCCTTCTGCAGCTAAACATCCTCCACCGGGGTTCAATGTTGGTGCCGGTGGAGAAATAGTGGAGAAAAAGAAATTTGTGCTAGAGGAAGTTTTGGAGAAGTTCATCAAGAATTCCGACAACAGGTTTGGCAAAGTGGAGACTGAAGTGAAGAACATGTCCACTCACATGCAGCACATGACGAAGCACCTACATATGCTCGACACACAGCTCAGTCAGATTCCTACTACTTTGAGCAATCAACACAAGCCAAGCCAACTCCCCAGCACTACAGAGGTCAATCCAAACAAAGCCAAGTAGGTGAATGCAATTTCTTTGTGGTCTGGTACAAGGTACAGCGGCCCGAGCATGCCCGAGGATGATTTTGGGGGCGAGGAGGATAAAAATTTTGCAGATACCTCTATTTCGACCGGCACAGAGCCTGTGTCGATTGAAACAGGAAGTCAACATGCAGGCAGTTCGAGCGATAGGGGTAATGCAACTGTGTCGACCGACAAGCCCCTGTCGATCGACATGCAGGACAAGGAGCAGCAATTGACACACATGCACATCGATCGACACAGAGGCTGCCTGGAGCTGAAAATTCAAAGAAAAAAGGTGATCCAAACCCTCCGATGCCCTTCCCTCAGAGGTTTGCCAAGAAAAAGGAAGACTCCAAGTTTGTTCGGTTCATAGAGAATCTCAAGAAGGTCAATATCAACATTCCACTGATCGAGGCTCTTCGCGAGATTCCCGGTTACATGAAATTCTTGAGGAAGCTAATGAGTGAGAAAAAGCTGGTAATTGATGAACAAATTATTTCTATTCATGAGCAGTGCAGTATTCTTTTGCAGAAGCAGGTTCCAACCAAGAGGTCCGATCTGGGATGCTTCTCTATTTCGATCGAGATTGGGGGAAGGAGTTCAGAAACGTCCTCTGCGACACAGGTGCAAGTATCGACTTGGTGCCCTACTCAGTGTACAAGAAATTGCAGATTGGCGAGATGAAGCCAACCACAATCACTCTCCAAATGGCGGATCGCTCAATTTCTCGACCAAGGGAAGTAGTTGAGGATGTTTTGATTCGAGTAGGTCATCTTATTTTTCCTCCTGATTTTGTTGTTTTGGAAGTGCAGGAAGAACAAGGGATGCCCTTGATAATTGGAAGGGATTTCTTGAGGACAAGTGGGGCTTTAATTGACTTTCAAGGTGGAGAGATTACACTCCGAGGAAACGATGAAACGATCACCTTTGTGATCAATCAAAGTCTGAAGGAAGCTTCTTGCAATAACATCTCCACATGTGAAGAAGATGAAGAAGCCACCGAGATCGAATGGGAGCACGAAAACGGGATGGAAAAATTACCAATTACACCATCCTCTTCCGAGCTCACCACTATTATTTGTGATCGGATGGTTTACATGATCGATGCAAGGGGGCGGCGAGTCTGGACCCGACCTCCTTGGTGAAGGATCACTATCGTTGAGCCACGACAATAACTAAGGCACTGAATGGGAGGTTACCCATTGTTTCGATTATTTCTTTTCTATTTTTCCTTAATTTTTTGTGCGTTTGTTTTGTTTTATATTTCTTTGAAAAAAAATAGGAACTCTGTTTCGATCGACACACAGGGTGTCGATCGACAGAGCGCACTTCGAGCCCTAACTTGGGTTGACAAGAAGGCTCTGTGTCGATCGACAGGGCCCCTATCGACCGACACAGAGTGCCAGCAGCCACTAGATTCTGTCATTCAAGTTCTGCAGCCTCGACGGATAAAAAGTTGGTGTCTGAGACCTACATCGAGGTACCGTTTCACTCCCAGTCTGACTTTCAAACTTATTCTCTTTGTCAATTAAATAAGTTTGGGGGCAGGAGGACTGGGAGTTGAAACTATTTATCACTTTTTATTTATTGCTTTTAAGTTGTTTAAAAATTCATATCGTACCTAGAAAAAATTTTTGCATTTTTTAAATAAAAGTTGTGATTTTGTGAGAATATTTGTGAAGCTATGAGATAACCCAAACAAGAATGCAAGATTTGAATTGATTGACTTTAGTATGCATTGATTGTGATAGTGGTTGAGTATGCCTATGAATGTAGAAAATCGCATGATTACTTGTTTTGGAACTTGCATTGGCATGAGGTTCGATGATGATTTGATGTTTACTATAAAAGAAAAATTGTCCCAAGTGTGAGAATTTGAGCTTTAAATTCGATTGTGAGTGTGTCTGCATTTATTGAGTATCTCTAGAACTTGCTCTGTTTTTTTTCGAGACTGCTAGTGTGCACATGTTTAGGAAGTTATTTTAGGCTATCTTTGTGTAACCTTTATCCCATACACTGTCCCTTTCAATGTTTTATCCCTAGTCAGCCCCATTGAGCCTTTAGTTTTCTTTCTTGATTTTGAGTTAGAAAAGTTCAGGTTTCCTCTTATCTATGAGAGAAGGTGGTGAATAAGGGAGGAATAATTGTGTTGGTCCCTGATCAGAGTACGAATAATTGTGCAGCAGAACTTTTACTTAGAAGTTGCACTCTAAAACTGGGGGGTCAGTTTCCCAGTTTAGGGTTTATAAAAACTGTGTTAGCCGAGAGTTTTACTTAGTCAGTTTACAGATATACACTTCAACACTTTAGTGAAGTGTTGAAGGTTTCAAAACTTAGTTGAAAACTGTGTAATGAGAAAAGTACAAAAACTGTAAATGAGACAGGATATTATAGTGGTTCGGATCCTTAAGTCCTACGTCCACTCTTCGGAAATTAATCCAATAATCCACTGAGTTATGAAATATACACTCCTCACGATCTATAGCCAATCACCACGAAAACCAGCATTCGCAGTAAACCGGATCACTCGCCCAGGTGGATGATCTTCACTCCTTCTTTAGTTCCTCGAAGCTAGGTAACACCTCGAAGTCTTCTCAGAACTGGCAATCATCAGAAATGGATTGAGGACAAACCTCCCTTCTCCTTCTCCGGTGGATGGATGATTAAGTTCTTCCTAGAACACTCAAAAGTTGGCGATAGCCCGTAAGAACCTGTTCATCGACAGAGAACCAGGCTGCTATGTTCTTACTTGAAAAGTAAGAACACAAAAGAAAGATTAAGTCGAAGAGACTTAATCCTCGTGTACTCAAGGTCACACGGTGAATCACAGATGATTCTTTAAGCTAGAGAATGCCTCGTGTTCAATAAATGACACACGAAGTTAATGCCGTTCGCTTGAGAGCTTTGCATGCTTTGAGCTTTAAATTCGGCAGAGTAATGGCAAGGTTCATAAGTGTTGAGTAAAGTGTCTCTCTGGTCCTTCTTCTATTTATAGTTGAATCTCTGAAAATAGCCGGTAGAGATATTTGGAATGATGTCCAATCAATGGCCATTCTTTTCTGTGGTAGCAGACCTGCTCCTCTGCCTTTTTCTGAACACCGCCATGCTTTTTGCAGTGACAGTTTTGTCTTGTTGTGTCAGATGTGAACAACGTTGTACTGCAGTCATAACTGAGTGTATCTTTGTCTCTCAACATTGAGTCTTCAATGCTCTTTATGACTGCTCGGCTCTTTGCTTTTCACGTGTTTCTTTGACGTGAAATTGTGCTGGTCTGAAACTGTGAGCGGCTCTTCGACAGTTTCTCTGCATAAAAACTGTGTCCACAGTTTTCATCTCTATTGCTTCCTTGACAGTTTAAAACTGTCTGCATAGTTTTTCTCGGTCTCTTGCTTCTTGAACTGTCTTCATAGTTTTCTTCGCATATCGCTTCTTGAACTATCTTCACAGTTTTCTTCGGTCCTTCTGTTCTGACAGTTTTATCCTCAAAAACTGTTCCACAATTTTTGGCAGTTTGCTTCTCCCGAACTATTACAACTCGATTATCCTATACCAGGATTACATGAGGTAATAACTCTAAGGACTAAACCTTGGTATATAGTTTTGATACATCAAAACATCAAATTAAAGGTGGGATTTCTACATTAACACCTAACAATTTCCCCCTTTTTGATGTTGTCAAAAATATACCATTTAAGTCGAAATGAGGATACAGTTGCTCTAAGTTTACAAAGTATAAAATTCTAACACTACTCAAAACTGTGCTTCCTCTAAACTCGACTTACTCTAATTGATCTTCCCCCTGAATAGGAAAGATATTACTCGATTAATATAAATCAATTTAGAGCGAGAAGCAAACTGCTGATCGCACATGAATATGTGAATTCAGCTAAATGTAAAGTATCTAAGGTAAGAGACAATGAGAGGTTGTCTTCAAACCAGCAGTTTTTAACCTTTCATTATATGTGTTCAATACAAGGTACATGAAAAGCGAAAAACTGCAACAAAAGATACAAAAAGATTTTCAGTGCACCTTTACTCCTTGGGTTTTTCTTTGTCCTTGTCTTTCGATTTTTCTGAGTGGAGGAGGATGAAGATCCAGTCTGCTTGGCTATGCTTTTGGCCATTTCCACCATTAATCGCATATGTTCTTCCCTGGCCTATTTCATTATCTGCAGCTGCATCCGTATTTGCTCATCTCTCATCTCTTCCCCCTTTTTGACAATATCAATGAGGGTAGCCATGGATGTTTGGACTTGATGGCTCACTGCTTGGTTGATTGCATCTTGTACAACATCGGTCAGGATCACGGTGGGAACTCCAACTGAGATTGGATTGGGAGATAGAGTTTCTTCAGGAACAACTGTTTGATCAACAAAAGTAACAACTGCCCTGTCTCCTTCATCATGAGCAGTTTCCATCTCCAGTTGATGAGCAGTTTCGGCTGCTTCTTCCTCCTCTTTTCTTCTCTGTTCAGCGGCAGCCTCAGCCTCTTGCCTTGCCCTATCGGCAGCCTCGGCCTCTTCCCTTGCCCTTTCTGCTTCTGCGGCTGCTGCTGCAGCTTCGGCCTCCAGCCGTTCTTTTTCTGCTGCTGCTGCTGCAGCTTCGGCCTCCAGCCGTTCCTTTTCTGCAGCTGCTGTTGGAGCTGCTTCTTCTTCTTCTTTCTTCTTTTGTTCAACTACTTCAATTCTTCTTTGCTCAACAGCTTGTTCTAGCTTTTGAATCCCTTCTTCTTCTTCTCGAGCTTTTTGAGCCTTCTTGGCAGAATATTCTTTAGCAGATTTGACTCGATGTAAGATCTGAAGCTGTTGTAGAAGTAGATTTTGCAGCTGGCGCTCACGAACAATTTCAACGGCTTTCTTGGCAGTTTCCTGAATAGTCAGGATATGTGACAGTTGAATAGCCTGTTCCAGAGCAGCTTCTTCTTCTTTCCTCTATTTTTCTTCTTCTTCTTCTTTCCTCAGCCTTTCAAGCTCCCTCTCTTTTTCTTCTTCAAGCTGGGAGAGATTCGTTCGGAACCTTTTAGCTTTGGCATTCAGTTTTTGTTGAAGGACACGCAGTTTCTCCAGGGCAGCGTGGTTTTCATCTATTTTTCTTTGGATGCGCTCCAGAGTAGATTCTGCTCTATCTTCATTGGCAGTTTCTTCTTGTTCATCTCCATGGGTGGATGCCTCTTGTTCTTTGGAATCTTCTGATGCAGTCCGGCCATCCTCGGGGTGTTCTAGCCTCTAAAATGTGATTTTCTCAGAATCTGATGAGCTGTATGTCATTTCAACAAAATCCACCCGCTCATCGGTTGGTTGATTTCCAAGAGCTTCAAGCTGTAGGCGTTCGAAGGCTTCAGCAGACAGGAGCTCTGGGTTCTGAACTGCCTTTTGTGGACATGAGGATTGACCAGCTCCTTTAATTGGATCCTCGAACTGCAGTCTCTTGGCAACTGTCGTCATTGATACTTCAAAGTCAGCTCCTTTTCTCTTCTTGGGTTGAGGTTCTTCAGCAACAGTTTGTTTTCCTTTCTTGGCACGATTCAATTCTTCGTCCATTATTGCTCGCATCTTCCTCTTGTTCCTTTTCTTCTTCCTTTCAGCTTCTTCGTGAGTGTGGAACATTACATTGTTCTTCTTTTTGGCTGGAACTGATGTGCCAGTTTTCTTAGGCTTCTTGGCACTCTCGGCAGTTTGAACTGGCGGAATCACAACAAGGCTGGCTTCTGTTTCTGGGTCAACCACCTTGTTATCGAAACTGTCCTGCTCCTCATCATCACCATGGTCTCCATCGTCTCCGTCGTCTCCATTGTTTCTTTGTATTAAACGGTAGACTGGATTCTTAGGAGGAATGAAATCTGACGGTAGAAGGTCTTCCCCCTCTCGTTGAAGACCTAGCAGATTCTCGATAAGATAACTCACCTTCAGTCCAAAACTGACACTGGAAGAAAATTTGTTATCATTTCGGATGCCTTTGTTCTTTTTGGCATTCTCTAATAAGCGTCCATATATGTATTCTGCCCAGTTTCCTCCCGGGCCATCATCAAGTACCATCATCAATGCGTACTTCGGCTGGCTTAATTTGGAGAAGGATCCAACGCCACAGTACAACATCCTCAGTGCAATCTCACTGAGTGTCTTATAGAATGGCTTCAGTTCAGACACTTTGGTGGCAGCTTTGAATCCTTCCTTATGATCGGACTTCTTCCACTTAGCCCAATGATTCATCATGGCATCCTTGTCATCATCGAGATAACTGGCGATGTTGATTCCTGTGTTGGGTAAATGAAGGTACCAGGCAACGAGATCACGATCAATTTTTATCTCTTTCTTTTCAACTTTCGTCTTGAACGATCGTTGATTCTCAGCAATTATTGCATGTTCATAGAACTCAGCGACATGATAGGGTTTGAAACATCTTGGAAATGCAGTCAAGAACTGCGTCAATTTCTCCGCCATGAGCTTCTTGGTAAGCTCAGTAGTAAGCGCATCATCTGTTGAGATCGATGCGATATCCCTCCAATTCAAAATTTTCTCCTTTACAACCTGTGCCGCCCGAATATGTTTGCTGTTGAGTCCATAAGACAACACATCGTCTCTCACTATTCGGAACAACTCTGCTTGCGGAGTCTTTTCTGTGACTATAAATCTCTCAGGGTTATCGGAAGTGCTGGTACCTTCGATTGGT
The DNA here is from genome assembly GCA_026898455.1 of Plectranthus barbatus. Lineage (NCBI taxonomy): Eukaryota > Viridiplantae > Streptophyta > Magnoliopsida > Lamiales > Lamiaceae > Plectranthus > Plectranthus barbatus. Next base: position 281,453 of record JAPKLW010000111.1, on the reverse strand, counting down.
TGAGTTTTCTTTTTTCGCATGTTTAACAGATGTAATGTGGGTGAGTTTTGAGATGCAGAGGTTGAAGGCTTGGAATTTCTGAGAAAGTTGCAGATGTCGAGTAAAAATGCTGAGGACGAAGACGAAGAAGGGTTTATGAGGGGTTTTTGCTGATCAATTGTTAAACAAGATAGACGGCTGAGATGGAAACCTCTTTCTACGATCGATGATTGAGATTGAGGCAGACGTAGGTGACTGTTCATCTCTGGCGTGCCATTCAGGAGCTTGTGGGATGGACGACGTGGCTCCGCGTAATACGCCGTTGTGCTGCCCATATTATATGCAACGTGCAACCGACGACTTCGTCAAATTCAAAATTTTGCGCCCTTGACCAACCGTAGTTTTCCCTATCCCACTGCTTCATCAAACTGTTTGAGACAGTTCACAACTGTCCTTATCGAAGAACTGGAAAACTGTGACATCCTTAGTTGCTAGTTAGAAACTATCCTCTCTCTTGATATGTAAAAACTGTGACCCTTCGTAGTTTCTTAACTCAGTTTTCATAGGCACTCAGTTCCTGAAATCCATCCTTAGATATAAATACGAGATCTGAGTAACCGTACATCCACGGTTTGACCAATCACTGAGTCTGCACCCTTAGCCTTCTGACCTCTTGGCCACATGTCCATTCATGGATGGCTCGATGCAGTTGTTGAGCATTCAATGTTGACTCATCAGCTTCTGACTCTGAACTATGAAGAGTCGTGTCCGGCATTTAAGTGTCTTGACATCCTTTTGATCGACGCACGAAATCGTCTATAAATACCCCGTCAACGAAGCATTGTATTACATATAACCCTTTGCTTCTTCGACTCAAATATCCTTTTGAAAGAAAATGTCTTCTCCCTCTAATATTGCGAGGATCTCCATCCAGTGAAACAAAATTTTTGATTTGGGTGGGTTCTATCGACAATACTAGAGAACTCCATTCGTCTTTGAGGAAGTGATGGGTGACCTGCGGGCTAATGGGCTTGAGCGCTTCGTGACCATAGAGCCCCACTCCTTTCACACCGATCTGCTTAAAGTGATTTCCTACAACTCCACTATTACTGATGACGAGATCTACTGCAATATCAAAGGGGAGGAGTTCTTTTGGTCTGCTGACTCTTTTGCTGCAGAGTTTGGGCTGAGCCGCAATGGGACGCCGGTCATGGAGTATCGTAACGAAGAGAGGGTGCCTGGTTTGGCAGCAATGGAGAGCAGCGGACATCGGGTTCCATCCAACTGCGACTTGGGGGTTCCTCATGCCGCGCTATGAAGTGTCCTTCAACATCATTAACCAGATGGTGGTTTGCAATCCCCTTCTGGATACTGACTTTTCTCCGCCTGTCTGGAAGGCAATGATGGCATTCGAGGACCAGGCTGAAGTGGACTGGGCAGCTTTCATCTTTGACCGCCTGAAGAGGGCCCTCCAGAACCTGCCTGAAGTCACCGTTCCATACGGCATGCAGTTGAACTGGCTTATAGAAAAGCGGATCCCTTTCTTCACTGAAGACCAGCCGAACCTGGTTGGATCCGACTACTACACCTCAAGATGGATGCCCACCCAATGATTGTATCTGAAAAACTTTTCTGAATTTCCTGTAATTTTTTTATTTTCTTGACTGTGTTTGATGTACTCCCCCTCCTGTCATGAATGAAATCGTTTCTCCCTTTATAAATGTTGAGCAAACAGTTTCATAATGTTTTTTCATAATGTTAACAAAACTGACTTCACTAATAAAAATCCAATAGTTTTGCACCGCTCAGTTTTCATCTAGGTCCCTCGAGATTTCATCAAACTCTAGTAGTCTTAGTTTGATGCATAGCTCCTTGAATCGAGCCTCAAGTAGCAGTTTGGTGAAAATATCCGCTAACTGGTCCTCCATTCTTATATATTCAACCGAGATATCTTTTTTCTCAACATGATCTCGGATAAAATGACGACGAATATCAATGTGCTTCATCCTAGAGTGGAGAACTGGATTCTTCGAAATGCAAACTACACTGTTGTTGTCGCAGTAAATCGGTACACATCCAGTTTCTATCCCATAATCCTTGAGCTGCTGCTTTATCCAAAGCACTTGAGCACAGCAGCTGGCAGCTGCAACGTATTCGGCCTTAGTGGTTGAAGTGGCCACTGAATGCTGCTTCTTGCTGAACCAACTGATCAGTTTATGGCCTAGGAACTGACACGTTCCACTTGTGCTCTTCCGATCAATTCTGCAGCCTCCAAAATCTGAATCCGAGAATCCATTTAGCATGATTCTATCAGTTTTGGGATACCATATTCTTAAAGACTCAGTCTTCTTCAGGTATCTCACGATCCTCTTTGCTGCTTCCATGTGGGACTTCTTAGGATTCGCCTGGAATCTTGCGCACACACCCACAGCATAGGAAATATCAGGTCTACTGGCAGTTAGATACAACAATGACCCAATGATCCCTCGATAAGCAGTTGAATTGATTGGCTCTCCTTCTTCATCCAGTGTGATCTGAGAACTGGTGCTCATAGGGATCCTTAGAGACTTCGTCTTCTCCGGGCAGAATTTGTTGATCAAGTCTTGAGTGTATTTCTTTTGACTGATGAAAATTCTTTCATCAGACTGATAAACTTGCAATCCAAGAAAGTATGTAATTTTGCCCATCATACTCATTTGGAATTTGTTTTGCATCAACTAGGCAAACTTCTCACAAAGGTTTGTGTTCTTGCTGCCAAAGATGATGTCATCTACATAGATTTGGACAAGCAAGATGTCCTCTCCATCTTTTATCTTAAACAAGGTTCGGTCAATCGTCCTCTTTTCAAATCCATTCTTGAGCAGAAATTGTGAAAGAGTTTCATACCATGCTCTCGGGGCCTGCTTTAGTCCATACAAGGCTTTCCTTAGCTTGTAGACTTGGTTTCCTTGCTCGAAACCTGGGGGCTGTTCAACGTAGACTTCTTCCTTCGATTCTCCATTGAGGAAAGCACTCTTCACATCCATTTGAAGGACTGTGAAGTTATAATAGGCTGCATACGCCAAGAATAGACGAATGGCTTCCAGTCTGGCAACTGGTGCGAACGTTTCATCGAAGTCTATCCCTTCGCATTGTGCGTATCCCTTGGCTACCAATCGTGCTTTATTTCGGATGATGGTTCCGGTCTCATCTCTTTTGTTCTTGAAGACCCATTTGGTGCCAATCACAGATTGATGTGTTGGTCTGTCCACCAGGTACCACACATTGTTGCGAGTGAACTCTCCTAGTTCCTCTTGAATCGCATTGATCCAATCCGTTGATTGAAGAGCTTCGTCAATCTTCACTGGTTCAATTTGGGATGTGAAGCAAGTCATCAATGCACTGTCTTGTCTTGTACTAACAGGATTCCCAATTTCATCCAAGACAGCTTCTATAGGATTATCTCTTAGCCAATTGGGCTTCTTCACATTTATAGCCTCAACGGGAGCAACTGGAAGCTCAGTTTGAACTGCTTGGGGTTATTCCTCTGGAACTGGTTCCTGCACAGCAACTGCCTTGTCAGCTGGAGCTGCTTCCTCAACTGCTTCAGGGTTGGCTTCCTTGGCTTCAGGTTGTTCTTCTTCCAAGGCTGTTGCATTGGCTTCAGGGGGCTTCTCTTCGTTTTGATCTTCTATGTTTATGAATTTTAAGGCCTCAGCAATGACATTAGCATCATTGGCCCTCTCGGTTGTTTGAGGTCCAGCCGAGGCAACTGAAGTCTCCGGAACATCATTCATAGATCTAGTCAGAGGAACTGTTCGATTATGATCAAGATCAGTTTTAGGTTCCTCATTGACATCCTTGATCTCATGATTTTCCAGACCCAGTTCTTGAAGTGTCCTGCGCACTAGAGTAGCTTCATCTAAAACAACATGACATGTTATTTCCACAAGTTGGATTGTCTTATTGAATACCCTATATCCCTTGTATGAAGGGTGTCCATAACCTAGGAACACACCTTCATCGGCCTTAGGACTGAAGGTATTCAATTTGGACTTCCCATTGTTATGGATATAACATGGAGAACCGAATGCACAAAGATGAGCTATAGAAGGCTTACGACCATTGTATATCTCGTAGGGAGTCTTATGCAGCCGCGTGTTGAATGCACTTCAATTTTGTGTGTAGCAGGCTGTCATCAAGGCTTCTCCCCAAAATCTTTTTCCAGGATCGGTCTCGGCCAGCATGGTCCTCACTGCTTCCTTGACTGTTCTATTCCTTCGCTCAGCAAGGCCATTTTGTTGAGGAGTTCTTGGAGTAGACTTCTCATGCCCAATTCCAATTTCAGCGCAAAAATCCTTGAGTGGTCCATTACAAAACTCTGTTCCATTATCGAACCTTATCCTCTTGACTGTCACCCCTTTGTCATTATGACGACGGGTAATCAGTTCTGGCAGTTGAAGCTTTACTTCGTCCTTAGACTTGAGCAGCACCACCCACGTATATCTTGAGTAGTCATCAACAACTACTAATGTATACTTCCTTCCTCCAAACAGATCCATGTGGAGCAGTTCCAAGATCCGGTCCGTGCTTGCTGTAACTGGCTTGTTCTTGAACGAGGCTCTTATCTGTTTCCCAAGCTGGCAAGCTTTACCGACTCCTTCTTTTTGGAACTTCTTCTATGGCAGTCCTTCAACTAGATTATGTTTCGCCAGATGTCTGATTGAGTTGAAGTTCATGTGACTTAATCTCTTGTGCCATAGCCAGTGTACACCATCGGAGGAACTGTGTGCCATGAGGCAGGTTCCTTCTTCTCCACTTGACCAATCCACAACGTAGAGGCCTCCTTTCCTGATGCCTCTGATCTTGGTCTCGTTGATCACTTTGTCAATGATGTGGCAGTCAGATTCTTCAAAACTGACAATGTAGCCACTTTCACTCAACTGGTTTATGCTTAGAAGGTTGTGCTTCAGGTTGGTGACTAAGGACACGTTCTGGATTATTATGCCATTGTGTTCCACGCATTCTTTTCCAACTACTCGTCCCTTGGCCTTGTTGCCAAAAGTGACAGATGGTCCTCTGCACATCACAAGGTTCTTGAGCAGATCCTTTTCTCCTGTCATATGTGCCAAGCACCCGCTATCCAGTATCCATGATTTCGCTTTCTTCTGGGAATTTTGTTCCTGCAAGACAGAAAATTTTATTTAGGTCCCCGCAACCTTTCGGGTCCTGCAAAGTCAGTTTTCTGGATCCATCCTTTTGGTATCCAGATTTGTTTCACTTTTACAGTTTGTGAAACTGAATCACTCTTTAGTGATTGGTTAATCTTTCTCCTAAAATATTGTATGCTGTTTGGATGCATGTTAGAAAAGGTTGTGGTGTGTGAACTCTTTCTGAAACTGTTGTTCTTGAAAGAGTTTCAAGAACTAGTTCTCGGGTGTTTAGCCGTCATAGTCTTAGGATGGTAAAGCTGATTTGACTCAGGCCTCGAATAGGTGTTCCTCCTTTTTGGATAATTGTTATAATGAAACTGAGTTCTATGATAACCTCTCGGATTTCTATCCGGTTGTCGAACTGACTTCCTTGCAACATTTATGTGTTGCTTAGTCGTTCTAGTTGGTAAAATTGGATTCCTTGCATTTTGAACATTACGCTTATCCAGTTTTGAAGAAAAGTCAGTTTTCCTCTCGATAGTTTGTTTATCCAGTTTACGAACTGTGTGGACTCCCTGTCGAGGTACCAGTTTAGAGTCAGTTATTGACCAACATTTGGTCTTTTCTTTCTGTTTAACTGGCTCTTTAGATTTGACTTTTCCTTTTTCCAACACATTGACTGAACTTAGTTTGGCTTTGACGAAGCTAAAAACGTTTTCTCAGTTCCTGAAGTGGATACATGTTCGCTCAAATTTTCTTCATTTTGGTGCTCAATAAATCCAAGTCCGTATTTACTGGATGGTTGTTTTTGAGCATTCAAAATTTCTTTTAACTTCCTTGAGCTCTTTTTGAAAGTACATTCACATTTGATAGGCTCAGTTTTTTTCAAGGAGTCACATTCCTTTGAGATATTTTCAAAATTTTTAAGTAATTTGGAATGTTCTTCCTTGAGTTTTTCAAAATTCTCACTGACTGACCTCGTCCTTATGACTTCATCGGTCAAAACTGAAATTTCCAATTTCAGTGAGGCATTTTCATTGGCTAATGCATCTTTAATCTCGTGAAAATTTTCTACCACTTTTATAATGTTTTCAAGAGAAACATCTTCTGAATTTGAGCGAAAAAATTCAGAGCTCTCTTCAATGCATGTAGATGCAAGAGATAAGCGTAGATGAGTTGTTACTACTATTTCGTGATTTGAAGCGTCGTCTTCTTCATCAGTAACATCTCCATCAACAGCTGCCATAAAGGCCAGGAGTGCCTCCTCATCATTCTCATCCTCAGACGTGTAGTAGCCATCATCATGGTCTGGGATGTCTGGCACTTCAGTTCTCGAGAGCATTTCTTTGGCCACCGCTTTGGAAGCTCTCCTCTCAAATACCTTCCTCAGTCTGTCTCTCTCCTCTTGAGAGACTAGAGGGCATTCGTACTTCAAGTGATCTGGAGAGTTGCACTCATAGCTCGTGCGTGGCTCTCTTTTTGTAAACCTTTGCTCACAGGTCTGAGATTTCTTTCCTTTTGCTTTGGCCTTCTCGAGTAGTATGGCCAGGTTCCTCATCTGTTCCTCCAGTTTGGCAACTGACAGGTCAGTTTCCTTCTTCTAGTTTGAGGTGGATGTATCCTTCGCTGGAGAAGCTTGATAGGCAGTTTTATCGAACTGCATTGGCTTCTTTTGGCGTCTCTGGAAATCTTTCTTTACGACGAATGCGGCGTCTTCATTAGCTGCTGAGTTCGGGGTTCTTACAGCATCATTTTTGTTCACCATCTGAATATCCCATTCATGGGCTTGAAGTTCGGCAAACAACTCTTTGGTGGTCATCTTTGAAAGATCCATGGTTTTTAAACTGGTGGTTTTGACAAAGCATTCTTGAGAGAATTTTGATGTTCATGTCAGCCACACTTTCTTCTCTTCCAAGACCTTTCAGTTCACTGACAATGGCGTTGAACCTTGCTTCCATCGATTTGATCGTTTCACCAGGCAGCATCTGGAAAGATTCGTATTTGTCAACGCAAACTTGTTTTTTGTTGCGTTTCATTGCTTCGGTTTCTTTAGTAAGCTCATTTATCCAGTCCCATAGCTCTTTGGCACTGTTGTTCTCTATGGCTTCGTCCATGAGAGAATCTGGAAGAGATTGCATGATCATTTCTTGTGCAATGGGATCAAGCTGAACACGCTTCTTGTCTTCAAGTGTCCACTCCTCAGGTGGTTTATCTACCATTTGAGGACCTTGATCATCTCCTCCTAGCCGGACATTAACCTTCTGAATCTTTAGAAGTCCATTCTTCAAGACTTCATCCATCTCTGGATGCTGGCTCCTCAGTTGGATGAGGCACCTCTTCTTCCATACTCCGAACTTCTCCGGGTTGTACTTGGGAAGACTTAGATAATTCATCATTATCTTAAGCTAATATGCTCGCTAATCACAGACAAATAAAAGTGAGAGTGCAAGGAAATATGGATCCGGTCCTAAGCGACTCAAAACAGGACAGTCTAGAAAGACCGACCTGCTCTGATACCACTTGTTGGTCCCTGATTAGAGTACGAATAATTGTGCAGCGGAACTTTTACTTAGCAGTTGCACTCTAAAACTGGGGGATCAGTTTCCCAGTTTAGGATTTATAAAAACTGTGTTAGCCGAGAGTTTTACTTAGTCAGTTTACAGATATACACTTCAACACTTTAGTGAAGTGTTGAAGGTTTCAAAACTCAGTTGAAAACTGTGTAATGAGAAAAGTACAAAAATTGTAAATGAGACAGGATATTATAGTGGTTCGGATCCTTAAGTCCTACGTCCACTCTTCAGAAATTAATCCGGTAATCCACTAAGTTATGAAGTATACACTCCTCACAATCTATAGCCAATCACCATGAAAACCAGCGTTCGTAGTAAATTGGATCACTCGACCAGGTAGATGATCTTCACTCCTTCTTCAGTTCCTCGAAGCCAGGTAACACCTCGAAATCTTCTCAAAACTGGCAGTCGTCGGAAACGAATTGAGGACAAACCTCCCTTCTCCTTCTCCGATGGATGGATGATTAAGTTCTTCTCAGAACACTCGAAAATTGGCTATAGCCCGTAACAACATATTCCTCGACTGAGAACCAAGCTGCTATGTTCTTACTTGAAAAGTAAGAACACCAAAGAAAGATTAAGTCGAAGAGACTTAATCCTCGTGTACTCAAGGTCACACGGTGAATCACAGATGATTTCTTAAGTAAGAGAATGCCTCATGTTCAATAAATGACACACGAAGTTAATGTCGTTCGCTTGAGAGCTTTGAATGCTTTGAGCTTTAAATTCGGCAGAGTAATGGCAAGGTTCGTAAGTGTTGCGTAAAGTGTCTCTCTGGTCCTTCTGCTATTTATAGTTGAATCTCTGAAAATAGCCGGTAGAGACATTTGGAATGATGTCCAATCAATGGCCATTCTTTTCTGTGGTAGCAGACCTTCTCCTCTGCCTTTTTCTGAACACTGCCATGCTTTTTGCAGAGACAATCTTGTCTTGTTGTGTCAGATGTGAACAACGTTGCACTGCAGTCATAACTAAGTGTATCTTTGTCTCTCATCATTGAGTCTTCAATGCACTTTATGACTGCTCGGCTCCTTGCTTTTCACGTGTTTCTTTGATGTAAAACTGTGCTGGTCTGAAACTGTGAGCGGCTCTTCGACAGTTGGAAGACGTGCTAAAAACCCGAGGCATTATCTCTGTGTCAACAGACATGGTGCATGTCGACCGACACAGAGGTCAGATGTCGATCGAAGGAATGCAGGAAGAAGAAGGCTCGACACATGCAGGTGTGTTGATCAACACCACCAGTGTCGGTCGACACGGATGATGAAGAGATTGAGTCGGCATGATTGCGTGTGTGTCGATAGACACACTCTGTGTCGATCGACACAGAAGTCCGGAAAGGAAAAATTGTCTCAATTTGGGGATTTTCCATCTCAAGCCTTTTACCTTTTGAAGATCCAATTTCCTCCCCTATAAATAGGACTTAATTAGCTAAAAAATAATGTCCTAATTTTATGTTTTTACTTTATTTTTCAGCTTTTAGTTTTAAACATAAAACTCTTTAATTTTATTATTGCATTTGGATTCAAGTACTTTCAAGGTTCCTATTGCAATATGACTCAAGTAAGTTCATCCATGTTTCTTGCAATGTGTTTCTTTAACATGTTTTGCTAGAACCCGAACAGATTCTAGGGTTTTTACCATCATTGCAAGCATGTATTAAATCGATTTAATCCAAACCCTAATTAACTTGGTTCAAATTATATGGTTTTCAATCCATAATCTATTTTCAATTGAAGGATCGAGGGATGAAAATTGAATTAGGTTTATAGTTATTAATTTGTGACCGAGAGGAGAAAATTAGTAAGAGGAAAATATAATTTGATACAATTGTTTTCTGTCCTAAAAAGAAGATTCGATTGTAGGGTTTAAATCTATAGCTTTTATCGAGATTGATTAACTTGTGTTTTTGAGACCGAAAAGAGAGGATCACTAGTTAGTAATCTAGGTTTTAATTGCCTGATCAAGGAATTCATTCCACAATATCAGATTTCTCACCTAAGTAATTATTTTGGGTTTGGATTGATTGTTTATGCATGTTGAATTGGATTGGTTGATTTCCCTGGAATCTGTGCTTTTTATTATTGAATCTTAATTCAAAAGTAATTTTTCTTTTTGAAAACAAAAACCCTTCTCAAATTTGGTTCACTCAAACAGCGAATATATAAATTGCATCCAGTACATGAAATATCTTCGTTGCACTATCCCTGTGGGTTCGACAACCTTCTTGGGTTTATAAATTTATTTGCATCACTACACTATAATTAATCTGTAATTTTTACGGTGATCAGCTACCGAGGCCCTAATTTCAAGGCTGACTGAAGAGAAACATTCTTCTATTTGGCAAAATCACAAGCTTCTGCTAGAACTGGTAATGTATTGTTTCGAATGTTTTATAGCTGATTGTTTTGGATCTTTTCTTCTAGAGAGTAATTGCATTAGCAAAGCAAATGAACATATCTTGCATGTGCATGCACACCCAAAAAATGAAAAAGTAAGAAATAAAGGGAACCTGAGGAGGTGTTTCTTTTATGTTCTATACCATCTTTCAACAAGATCTCTGTATGTGTTTCTGTGCTGGGCTTAAGGCTTAGTGGTGGTCCGGCCACAAACAAGAAAAACAAAACCACTCAAATCATATACATATACATACATATATAGATACAGATTTAAAAGAGATGTAAAATGTCAACGGCAACCAAAATGATGCATCTTTCATTGACTGCTTGACTTGAAGAAATCATGTACCCATCCTTAAATTTGGTTTCTTTAAGAAGCTTTGTAGTATCTGAAGCTGTGGTTTTTGTTATACAGTTGACCGGATACTGGGCGGCGTTGGTTAGATTTTTTTTTAAGGTAATTTTAATTATATTCTTATCATCTCTAATTTTGCTTCTATTCTTAGAGAGATGTTTTACTGAAATAATCATCAAATGATTATAAAAAAATCTGCAAGTGTTAGCAATTTTATTGATTCTGATTTATCTTTATCCTTGATTTATTGATCACGGTCTGAATTTGTGGAAAGACGATAATTGTTACAATAGGAAGGCTTTTTAGGTCACATATAAATGCACAAATGATTACAAAATTTTAAAAAAAGAATGCATGCTTTAATATGTCTATGGTCTTGTTAGCAAAACTAAGAGTTAAAATATACTTTATGGAGAAACCTTAGGAGTCACGAAATTTGAGTGAATCTATAGTGTGTACTTTAATTTGGGTATGAATAAAATAATGATCATGAAGAAGACCAACTATATAATGAAAAATAAAATTTTATGACGGAGAGCAAAAAGAAGAAGAAAGGGTGGTGGTAGATGTGTGCGTGTCTACTTTAGTTGTGGTAGCAAATTTTGACGGCATATTAGTGGCAATTCTTTCATTTTATTGTTACTTCGGTAGATAAACTTGATCTCTCTCTGTATATATCATTCATTCACTTATATCTAAGCTAGTGAACTTGTTTTAGCTTAATTGTTTCTCCTCTCCCTCTCATATATACTGAAGATTGCAACAAATAACAAAAAATTCCTCATCAAACAAATGCCTCCCCCTAAAGCTTCTCTCTGTTTGACATTTTCTATAATACTCTTTTTATGAAGCATACACATAAATTATCGACAAAAAATGTACATCATCTAGAGCTTATTACCGGCTTGATCATGACCAAAACCTATACACAATCAAGAATTCAAAATGCAGGCTTATTATGGGGTCTGAACTACCTCGTCGGACTCTGGTCAAAACATGTCCTTGTATGCACAAAACAACTCAGTTACTTTGCATGAAAATAGAGATTGAAGTATGAAAATAGAATGCACGATCACCCATAAGGTCAAGAACACGGTGATGCCTAATTGTTAAAATTGGGTACAGTTAAAAGTTTAAATAGTCAAAGAAGGATATTAAGTGTTAAATGCAAACTCCAATTAAACTCATATCAATTAAACTATTTTTAAAAGACTAAATTAATTATAATTATTATATAAATAATTTTACCTAAATGAAATTGACACTGCCGCCATAAATAATATCTTTACAAAAACTAATTGTGAAGATATATGATAGTTATATGTTAAGTAGTTGTAACGGAAACCTTTACACCGTGGTGTAAAATACCAAGTTACCTAATACATGTGATATTAGAGTAATACTGAAGCATATAACACGGGAGATTCCGTGAACTACAAGGATAACTTTAATTATATGTATGGTAATGGAAACTATTACAGCATGGTGTGAAACACCAATAAACTCTATTATTAATTTAATTGTATGATACATATTTTTAATGACTTTATTACTTATTTTGAAAGAATTGTAAATCGCTATGAATAATTGGTTGGGTAAGATCAATATATACATTTCTAAAGTTGCATATTCGCATCTTAGTATTCTTTATATTACTTGTATGTAATGTATGATGGTGAAATCTAATTTCAGGTATGTCTTCTGCCGGTGATTCTAGTCGAGGTGGTGAAGGTTCAAAATCTTCAATAACTATTAAAGGGAAGGTGCACCTCGATAGGTTGTGCATAAGAAGGACTAAGGGGCATAAAACCAGTGTCGAATTCAATAAACTAGGGCAGCCCATTGGTCCGGCAGGTTCCGAATGACAGAGCTACATAGGTGTACTTGTTCGACAGAATGTTAGAGTTTGTTACCGTGAATGGAGAGACGCGCCTGATGAGGAACATGAGAATATTTGGGAATCTGTCAATGTAAGAAAAATTTTGATATCTTTGGTTTTTACTATTACATGATATCTAACTATTATTTTTAATTTGCTATTTGTTTATAATTAGCGTTCACTTTGCTTCTGAACTGGAAGAAAAATTGTTTGTCTTCAGCAAACACTAAGTGGCGTCAATGAAAATTAACCCTCTATCAAAATCATATTCTTCCAAATGAAGATCACCCTGAGTTGTTATCCCATCCACCACCAGGTGATGGAGCCCAAGTAGCAGTTGTGAGGGACGATCCAGTCTACATTCCAAGTGGGCCGATGACTAGAGCTCGAGCAAGGACTTTGAGGGATGGATTGAGTTTATTTATTAAAGGCATTTGGCTGCAAATATTTCCAAGGAGTTGATGGTGTTGGAAGAATTAAACGAAGACCCAAAAATTATTAATTTAATTATGTGTAGTGATTGGGTTTAGTTTAATTTTATTCCATTATTTTGGGCCAACATGTTTAGGCCTTGCTTTATTAATTTTCGAATTTTTAAGTTAATTTTCGAAAATTATATTTAATTTTCGAAATTAGACTTCCTTATTAGTTTAGGGTTTGAGTTGCCTATATATAGGCCTTGTATGGAACAATTTTGATTCAGTTTTCAGTTTAATAAAATTTGTGAGGTTTTCTCCTTTATTTCTGAGAGCTCAAATTTTCGAAATTCCTATTCATCCATAGGGTTTCGATTTCGACTAATCAATCGGACAGTCATATCCATTGGTGGTGTCTTCGCATATATCCTTCGTTGTTGGATCAATTCGCTTCTTGGGTCGTAGGAGATTCAATCTGGACTACGGTACTTGAAGGTTTTCGAATCCAAATGTGTTGGACCTTCCCATATTATCAATTTCAATTTGCTTCCGCGTCGTGTCTAAGTTGATTCGTTCGAGTTCCTAGGCTGCGATCTAAACCTTTCGGCGAGGATTGTATCACCAGGCGAGGGTATCAAGGAGGACGATTGGAAGGATTTTTCATTAGTTGCATTTCTGAGATAGCTAAGGTGTGATAGGCTTTTTATTAATTTTTTGAATAAGGCATTACAATTAATCAATACCTTTACTGCGAAAAAAATCAAGATCTCAAGGAGTTGAGAGAAAAAAATGTATATCCCCATCGCATATCACGCAAAGGATATGCTGGACTACGAGAAGAAATGGTAATTTTGTAATATTATCAATAAATTTATTTTAAAATTTTATATAATTTACTTACTATTACTAATAACAGTTGATGAAAAATGAACTAACTGGAGATGAAGAGATTGATAGAGCTCTCTTGTGGAAGCAAGCACGAGCTAATAAAAAAGGAGAGTTCGAGGGTGAAGTGATGATTGAGATGGTTGCAAAAATTGTAAGTATCAATTAAAAAATTTGAATAAATATATGAGTTTTTACATAATTAATCATTTTGGCATTATAGGATGAATACATACAGCAGAAGATTGAGAGCATGTTTTCTAGCACTTGTCTCACAGACAACATCTTGTCTCAAGCACTAGGGAAGCCTTAAAGTTCAGGACGTATAAAGGGTTTGTGATGTTATGTTACCCCCTCTATTTATCTCAACATCCATTTTGAATCTGTGAAAGATCATGAGTTCGTAATGATGAAACAAGAGATGGCAATGATGAAAGAACGAATGAATCAGATGATGTCGTGGCAGGAACAGATGATGAATAGAGGGCCTGTGAATGAAGAAAAAGGTAGTTGTTCGGTGAAGAATGATGTCGTAGAAGTGTTAGGCAATGATGAAGTAGAAGCTCTTCTAAAAAAAGGTATATATAAGTACTATATCTACTTGTCTATGCTTATTCATTTTTCAAATATCAATTACTGTGCAAGGAAATGGTAAAGAAATGAGCATCACTAGTAAAGTTGAAGGCTGAAGACATACCGACTTCATTGAAGTTGTTGCATGTGGCCGCTACACATGTTCTCGGTGATGATGGCATTATCCGAGTACCTTTTCATGAGGATGTCTTTGGTCAAGCGGATAAGGTTGTGTATATTTTACTTGACGACATCCACCAATTCTGTGAGCTGGAGCCTATTGGAGCAGCATCCATTTCTGTTTATATATTGTAAGTTTATTTTAACTATTTATGATTTGTTTTACCGCAATATATAATATTTTTTCAAAAAATAATTTGATGCATGTGTGAATATCCAGACACTTGTATAATGTTAGTGTGGACACAGAGATTACACATAAAATCAGATTTCTTGATCTCTATGCTGTCTCAATCAATCAAAGGAATGATGTGGTGGAAAAGGCCAATACTGTAGGCCGAAGGTTAATTGGAACATCACAAAATCAGCTTATTTTTGTGCCATGCAACGTTGGGTATGTGATTGATTTAATTTCTTAATAATTTTATGTTTACTATTGTTGTTTAGAACTAAATTTACAATTTTTTTGGTGATTGATGCATATGGTGAGAACGTGTATGTGTTGGATCCTCTGCAAAATGCAACTCATTTTGCTGAGTGGAGAAAAATTATGAACATATAAGTTCTCGTTTAAATTAAAGAAGTAGATAAATATATATTTTTTCACTTTTTAATTTTAATATAATGTCAGGGCTATGAAAATATTCAACACTTCAATAGGAAGAAGAGTCGCTCACATTTCTTGGGAAGTCGTCAAGGTATGAGTGTCTCACTTTATAATTTCCAAGTTGTATATTAAAGCTTTAACTGTCTCTTAAACGATGATCATAAAGTGTCAACAGCAGCCCGATGCGAAACAATGCGGCTATATATGAAAGATATCATTGACGTTATTCGTGATTCTCTTCCGTTGACAGATATGGTAATGTAAATGTATCAATTTATTACAAAATTTGATTTCAGTTCTAACTCATTAGTGTATTCATTACTTGCAACTATTTATTTTGTTTGTGCTACTATTTTTAATAGTTTAATGAAGAAATGTATCATACACATGAAATTAATGAAGTTCGTGCAGAATGGTGTGACATTGTTTAAACTTATATGAACTGAGGTATGTTGGTCTCCTTGATTAATCGTTTTATCATTATTTCTCACCCCTATAGGGGTGTATTATCATAATTTGATTCCTCCTTTTATCGTATTTCTCTTCCATGTGGGGGTTGTGTTATCGTTATTATGTGAAAATGTAGTTTGTTGATTTTTCGGTTGAATCATTTTAAGATATTATGCTTCTCGATTGTCATTAAGATATGTGAATTATGTGAATGTGGTTTGTTGATTTTTCGGTTGAAGCATTTTAAGATGTTATGCTGCCTGATTCTCTTTAGGATATTAATATGTGAATTATGTGAATTAGAATGTGTTTTTACATTTATCTCTTCTAATGCTGACATTATTTTGTATTTTCTATAGGACCACAGATATGCATGATCGTTTGAGGAAGATAGAAAGAAGGCTTATCGTCACATTTGAAGTACTTAGATTAATTTATACTTAGATTTTGTCCTTTGTTTTCACACTTCATTATCACAAAACATATGTAATTTTGAGAATTATTAAAATGTAATTTTATATTGTTATTATTTGTGCATCGGTATTTTTAATTTCATAAATTATTTTATCATTTTTACAGGATTTATTAAATTAAACAAAACATTAAAAAAGTAAAAAAAATTAAACGAATAGACGATGCGGTATTTTGGATTGTCTATATGTATATAGACGATGCGGTCTATATGTATATAGATGATGCGGTACATTGCGTCATCTATATGTATATAGACGACGTGAAGTATCGCGCCGTCTATATACATACAGACGACGTGAAGTGCCACATCGTCTATGTGTATATAGACGACGCAATAATTCTACGTCGTCTATATATATATATAGACGACGTGGTTTTTTGCGTCGTCTATATGCATATAGACGACGCGTAGTTCTGCGTCGTCTATTAGCATTTTTCAATAGACAAAATGTATATAGACAACGCGAACGCGGAACTTTGTAATAGACTACACAAATTTCACGTTGTCTATTAGCTTATTTGTTGTAGTGAATAGCTTTGAAGTGGTTTGAGCAAATTTTTTGATTTCTATTATGATTTGCAAGATATAGAAAATTCTGGTCATTCACAGTTTCTTTTAGCTATAACATCTTCAGTGAAAGGCCAAATGTCTATTTTACCATCAAAAACTACATTTCCTTCCTCTGAAAATATCGGGCGACTCATAGCACACATGAACATTACCTTTGGGATGAATTTTTTGCTTTTGCATGTTCTATGTTTTTCTTCTTCAATATTTGTAATGTAGTATCTGTGTTTAGCTTTGGTTAGGTAATATCATTTCTCATCAAATCATTTCTTCTTCATTTCTCCATAGGCTTGAATATGTGTATGTTGATTTATGGGGACCAGCAAAGATAGTGATATCGTTCTTCAAGAAATTGAAAACGAGAATGCGATTCCAAGGGAAGGGGAACGTGTAGACGTGAGTGCACCTGTGAGAGGTTCAGCACCACAGACACGTTCTTCAGTGCAAGGTGCAGAACCACAAGTTACTGCACCTACTGCTGACACGGCACCGATGCCTCATCATAGTGGAAGAGTTATTTTCCAGCCAAAAAGGTACATATTCGTGGGTGAGTCTTCGGACTTGAGCCCGAAAGACGGACATGAGGACTCTGACCCATTGACTTACGAAGAGGCAGTGCAAGACAAGGATGTTGATAAATGGCGTGTAGCCATGGATTCCGAAATTGAATCCATAACTGCTATGGATGTATACCAGAAAACTGATTTGCCGGATGGCTTTAGGGCCATAGGGTGCAAATGGGTATACAAAAGAAAGAAAGGAGCGGATGGAGAAATCACGGCTTTTAAAGCCAGGCTGGTGGTAAAGGGTTATAGTCAGAAAGAGGGCATTGACTATGACGAAACCTTTTCACCCGTAGCCATGCTCAAATCCATCCGGATACTCCTTGCCATAGCTGCACATATAGACCTCGAGATTTGACAGATGGATGTCAAAACCGCTTTTCTAAACTGTTACCTTGAAGAAGGTAGGGACATCTATATGCGGCAACCTGAGGGCTACGTGTGCAAAGGCGAAGAACATCTTGTCTGGAAGCTTAAGAAGTCCTTGTACGGACTTAAGCAAGCTTCGAGGTCGTGGAACTTACGTTTCAACGATGTGATTAAATCCTATGGATTTTCACAGTTGGAAAATGAAAGTTGTGTTTACCGACTTTATGTCAGTGGGAGCGTGGTTTTCCTTGCACTATACGTTGATGACATACTCCTATTTGGAAACAACGAGGGAGTGATGTTGGAAATCAAGGTTTGGTTGTCTGAACAGTTCCAAATGAAGGATTTGGGAGAAGCTGGCTACATTCTTGGAATTAAGGTCTTACGAGATCGTAAGAGAAGAATGTTGAGCTTATCCCAGGCATCCTATGTGGATAATGTGATGGCCCGGTTCAGCATGCAACTCACCAAGAAAGGTTTGCTACCTTTCAGACATGGCGTTCGTCTTTCTAGTGGGCAGTGTCCAGAGACACAGCGGGAGAAAGATGAGATGAGTCTTGTACCATACGCTTCAGCAGTGGGTAGCCTCATGTATGCGATGCTGTGTACCAGGCCTGATATTTGTTATGCCGTTGGCATGGTAGCAAGATATCAGTCTAACCCTGGACAGGCGCACTGGACTGCGGTAAAGCACATCCTCAAGTACTTGAAGAGAACTAGGAATTACTGCCTAGTTTATCAAAGTGAGGATTTGTGCCCTGTGGGTTATACAGAATCGGATTTCCAAGGGGATCAGGATGAGAAGAAATCAACCTCGGGATATGTGTTTACCCTGGGAGGTGGAGCTGTATCTTGGAGGAGCTCAAAGCAGAAATGCATTGCTGACTCCACCATGGAGGCGGAATATGTCGCCGCCTCCGAAGCCTCGAAAGAGGGGGTATGGCTCAGGAACTACCTTTTAGAGTTGGGCGTGATTCCGAGTTTGCCGAGGAGCATCACTATTTATTGTGATAACTCTGGTGCAGTGGCGAACTCAAAGGAACCACGGTCTCACAGGGCAAGCAAACACATAGAGAGAAAGTACCATATCATACGAGAAATCGTATCGAGGGGCGATGTGCTGATCAAGAAGATTGACACTAAGGACAACCTTGCTGATCCATTTACAAAGAGCTTGCCGCAGAAAGTTTACGAAAGACATATTCGTGAGCTGGGTCTGAGGTGGATGCCGACCACTGACAGTGGTTAACGAGATAGCAGGCTAGATAGACGCACTGTATACTCTGTAATAGCTTAGTTATGCTTTGAGTATAAGTGGGAGATTGATGGGTTTTGTATACTGAAAGCATTTATAATGAGTATACGACGGTTTATTTCTCCTATCTATCAAACAAACTTACATGTATGTAACAATGGTATCCTCTTGTCTCACCGATAGGGACGATCATACGGCGTGTAGTAGATCGCAGAAGACAGTATGATCACTTGACCTAGTGAGACATAAACCTGATCACAGCCAAGACAGCGTATTAGGATACGTCTGTCCGGATGGCTGCGGCATTGTCGGAATAAGTAGTCTGTCTTGGTTACTTGACATGCTGGTACGTAAGGGTGGCGTATTAATGGACCGCAGTGAGATGTATTCGACTGTCTGACATCAGCGAATACAAGATCTCGTTCTTGATTGAGTCCATACCCTAACAAAGATTCAGGGGTTTGCACGGATTGACTGTTGCTTTGACTTGCCATGGTGGAGAGCTTGAGTAACGTGCTCGTATATCCGCATCTTGGGTAACAGCAGTTCGTGTAGTACTGCCTGAGACTGGGTTTAGGTAACCATATCCGAGTAATAGGATGGGGACATTCCCTGAGGAGCTCAATAACATTCATCGTGCCAAAGTCCTGCAGGCTGATTAAGTTCAGGCACGAGTGATAAGGATTGAGTGGTACTAGTCAGGAGTAATAAGATATTAATTAATTGTAGTTAGAGCTTGTCAGAAGCTCCGATTAATTAATGAATATCCGGTATCCTTAAATATGGGGATTCTCAATTAATGCAGCCAGTTCTCATAACGTGGTAACAAATGGGTAGGTCAGTATTAATTCTGTGGTGAAAAAGAATTAATATTAATTAATTAATTATGTCCTGGGTTGTGGACATAGGAATTAATTAATTTATAGGCCCACTTTATTATTTGCATTAGGTCCCAGGACTGGCCCAATTATATATGCTGAAAAAGACCCAGTAGCCCATTAGGGATAAAACCCTAGGTCTATAAATAGACAGCACTCTCTCTGAAACCCAAGCTACTTCATAAGATTCAAATCAGTTTGAAACCCTAGGGAGAGAGAGAGCAGTGGGCGGCGCCTGTAGATGGGAGAAGGAAGATTTTTTCTGCTCCGGTCTACATCACAGATCTGTGGAATCCTCACCAGTAGCAGATCTGAACAGCATTGGGACACAGCCCTGAAGATCTGATCTGGAGAACAGGATTTTGTTTTCTTTAATTTTCTTATTCAATCAAATCTTGAAATTAGTATTCTAATTTCATATTCCACAGATTTATTGAATCGCGTGGTTGAATTAAAGGGAATATTCAAACGCGAAAGATCGGATCAGACTCTACGGATTTACGGTAATCTCTTAATCCACGAATTGAATAAATTCATAGGAGCATGCTAGGCTTTTATTGTTAATTTTGATTATATGCAATATCCATAAATCGATCCGGTTCACTTGGGTTTTTGTGATTCAGTTCACTGAAAATCCCTACACAACTTACCTGCGCCTGGAGGCCTGATTGATGGCTATGGGTTGAGGTGCATGAAGCTATGCGGGGCAGCGAATTGAGGCTGTTCGCTCAGTGGCAAAGAAGCTAAACAACAATAGCAACGAAAATGCAGCCACGAGGTCGTCGAAGACAGCAATGTAGAGAGATGCGCAACAGCGGCACGGCGGAGCAGCGGAGTTCTCAGCTCAAATTGCCCACGCCAACAACCCGTACAACATTATCATAACATACCAATCACAGATGCCATGGGTGGAGAGAATATGCTTGCCGACAGATTCAACAGAGGTACTATACGGATAAGCAACACAAAGCAACCCACAAAGCCCTCACCCAAACCCACCACACAAAGCACAGAGATGAAGGAGGCACGAAGGTGCAGAGGCGCCGCAGGATGAATGGGAATAAAGGTTTTTCACGCAGCACACCCATCGATGAAATTTTTGGGCAAATAAGAAGACTTCGTCAGCAGTGGAAAATGAAAGAATAAGATATGGTAATTGAAGTAATAAGAAAGTAGGTTAAATGTTGAAATGGGTTGGGTAGGTGAAATGGGTAGTGGGCTTGGCAATAAATGGGCCTATATTTCCCAACATTAATGAACTTAGAATAAGTCATAAGCAAATGGTTGTTTACTGTGACAACCAGAGTGCTATTCAACTTACTAAGCATCAAGCTTTCCACGACAAGTCTAAACACATTGATATCCGGTATCATTTCATAAGAGATGTTGTAGAAAAGGGAGTTATTTCAGTGGAGAAAATTTTAACATATGAAAATTATGCGGATGCCCTAACTAAGGTAGTACCCATCTTCCAAGTTTCATTATTGCTTGGAGTTGGTAGGAGTTTGTTGATTCTTTGAGTGGTGTTGAGCTCTGTAATGGAGCTAATGAGGGGAAGGAGATTGGTTATGATATGAATGATAGTCACTAGGGAGAAATGTTAGTGGTGACTGCCATTCATGCTTAGAGATTACGTGTTGCAGCTTTGGGTTTGAACTCTTCTTACTCGATGTAGGAGTTTTATCATAAGGTTGATGAAGTCGCATTTTTACTTGTGAAGTCGTGCGTGGACGGTTTGTTAAATACCCACTTTATACACGTGGCATATTCCGGTTGGTTGAGTTTTGAAAAACTGTTCAAACAGTTTTCTTCTCGTTTTTAGCTGAGAAAGAAGCTAGGGCTGAGCAACAGATTTTGTTTTTTCAGTTTGAGAGAGAGAGAGAGCTATTGTATGTGTGAATTCTATGTGGAGTAGTCTTGATCAATAATATTCCAACTCTTCACCCTCCATGGACATAGCTCAATATGAGAGAACCACGTAAATCGTTGTCTCCTGGTTTTTTTAGTTTGTTGCATTTGTTGTCAATCGATTGCACAATTACATAACAAAGGGCTTATTGGAGCACTCGAGGGCCGCCGAGCGCCTCGATGCTGATAAGGCGGCCGCCTCAGCCGCTTTATACATCATTGCCTATAGCAGATTGTCTGGACTAATACCAGGCTCTGTAAGAGGCTGCTCAAGCTTGGAAGTACTCGATCTGGTGGGAAATTTACTTGAAGGAGAAATACCTTTGTATAAAGTGCTTTAACCAAACTTCTCAAATTAGACTTGTGACCATTACTTGAATTGTAAGCTTTAATGAGCTAACTACATCCAAAATACAAAATAATTTTATTTTATACTTTAGCATTTTGTATTAATTAAAACTGATATTTACCTCACTTACTTTGGAACCAAATTAGTATATGAATTGTAATGCATTTAAGCTTGAACTATTTTCTAATTACTTGGGTCTTATTCAATATTCAAATATTATTTATATATCATATCTACGAAAGCATATATAATTTTTTAGGTTTTATGAATTATTCACAATTTTGGGGTAATTTTTTTGTTTAAGTATTCCATCCTCTAAATAGAGTGATCTTAGCTACTTTCCTTAAAAGATTGATCATTTGGAGAAGAATGATTCTAAGGAGGGTAATTACTTAAATAGTAACTTTTTTTTATATTGACTTATTACAACTCATAGTTATTTATTTATTTTTTTTTTGTAGGGAATATTAGAACTCATTGTTAATGTATATTCAACAGGTCCATCTCAAATTGGTAGTGACGGCAGAGCCAACTTGTTCAGCTATTACAAAATTTGGGATCAAATTTATGAGATAATATAGTTTCAATCACTTGAATAGAAAATCCTTTATTTAATTGTAGAGGCTCTTATACTGACTTCGCATAGTCAGGATAGGCAGCCCTCATACTGACTTCCCATGGTCAGTATGGCGAATCCTCATACTGACTTTCGATAGTCAGTATGGTAAGCCCTCTTACTGACTTGTCATAGTCAGTATGGTAATCACTATACTGAGTACCCAAACTCAGTATAGGTCTTGGTCATACTTGGTGAAACCAAGTTTCACGAACGTACACTTCTTCAATTCTCGAGCATTTCCTATGCTTGGTCTTCAGTAACTAAGTTCTATTACAACTCGATTGATCCTATACAAAGATTACAGTTTATAAACTCTCGAAACTGAAAAACTGACTAAGATGACTTTTACAACCTTTGACCCACCAAAACATAAAAATAACGGACGGATTTCTCTAACAAGAATCCTAACAATTTCTCCCTTTTTGGTGTGGTGAAAGCCATCTTTAACCTAAGCTGGTGAGGAGTGAAAAACTTTAGAGTTTTTACAAGTATGAAAATTAGTTTCATAAACTCAGAAAAGTGAACACAAAGGGAAATCCAAAGATGTGAGGATAGCACCATGTCGATCGATGCAAACATGCATCAACCGACGTTGCAAGGTCGTAGCTGATGTGGCATCGATCGCAGGAGAGTTCGACGTGGACGCTATGCGTCGATCGATGCGGATCCATATCGGTCGACACAGAAGTCTGAAGAGGAAAATTCGAATTAATTTGAGATATATTTTATTTTTAGCCCTAGATTTCAACATATAAATATCCACCTCTATAAATACCCATGTATTTTCGACTCTTAAATACTTTTTATTCAGCATTCAAGTTTTGGGAGTTTTTTAGAATTGGAGAACACAAAATCCTTTATTTTATTGTAACTTATTTTATACAATTTAATATGTTTTATTCTGGATTTCTATCTACGATGAGTGGCTAGAAACCCTAGTGGGTTCTAGGGCGATGAATAATCAGTTACGAATGCATGTTTAGATTAATCAACTCGCTTTGCATGGTTTTGAATTCCCGAATTGATTATTAGAGTCTAGAATTAATCAAAGATTAGAAGATGAAATTAAATCTAGGTTTATAGTTGTTTATCTAATGACCGAAAGGAATAGATTAATAATAGGAGGAGGAATTTGAATATAATTGATTTTCTGTCTTAAGGGAAGATAATAAATTATAGGAATTAAATCTAATGTCCTTATTTGGGGTTGATTATCTTAGTTCTCTTGAGGCCGACAAAGCATATGCAGTCACATGAGAACTAAAACTCACACCACTTTCTAGAGAGAGAGTCCTAGTGATGCGTTCATGGTAAAGCTAATACCTGAAGAGAGAAGACACAAGTGGACTAGCCGGGTGCGCATAAAACCTGGAGAATGTAGAAGCTTCCCATGACTGCTATTGACCAGTGACATCACTCTTTAAATCTGGTCTAGTTATTCCGATCTATCTGGCGATCGAAAAGTGGACGTAGGATAATCTGGCATCTAAACCACTATATATATCCTCTGTCGCTTAATTGCTTTCCGTTTCTTTTCTTAGTTTTGCGTGTGCTAATTTTGAAACTTATCAACTCACAAGTTGTTAGTGTATATCTCGAAAATAACTAAGTAAACTTTGCGAACTAAAACATTTTTTAGAGTACCAACAGGCTTGAGAAAGAGTTAGCTGGGACCATCATATACTTGCAAAATCTTCTGTTACATAACTATACTTTAACATTTTGGGACCAACACAATTACAGACGAATCAAAATTCATCAAGCTTCATATTCACAAAAATAGGACGCGTAATTCTACTTCTATCAAGTTAATAATCTGTTAAGGATTCATTTACAGCTCCACTTTGATTATTTTGTTTATTTTGACATTCACTTTTATCAATAACTTTTTCATGCCCCTGAATGTCACTATTAACATGTTTAGTTTTCCTAATACTAGGTGGATGTTCCACCTCAGAAGAAGTAACAGACATAGTAGGCATATTAAAAGGAAATTTATGCTAATTGAAAATAGTATCCCTACTTATAATCACTTTGAAATCAAAAGTAGACATATATCGAACCCTATAACCCTTAACTCCCTCAGGGTATCCTAAAAACATGCACTTTTTGGCTCTAGGTTTAAATATGTCCCCTTTTTGCACTAAGGTTGAGTAACCAAACACATGCAGGTTGGAAAAGTCTAAAGATTTGTCCCAGAAGACAGACTCAGGGCACTTGCCATTTAAAGGTATACATGGGGATCTATTTATTAGGTAGGCAGCAGTATAAATGGTCTCCCCCAAAAAAGGTTTATTAGGCCACTAGTAGCCACCATGCACCTATCACTTTTTAGAATAGATCTATTCATGCGCTCAGCAATCCCATTTTGTTGGGTTTATATAAGAAACTACCATATGTCTTTTAATCCCACTATTATTACACAAAGTATCAAGGGAGGTGTTACAAAATTATAGACCATTATCAGTCCTTAAGGTCTTAATTTTCTTTCATGGTTGGTTTTCTATTAAGGTTTTCCAAGTTTTAAAATGATTAAACACTTCAGATATCTGTTGCATAAGAAAAAACCTACACTTTTCTAGAATAATCATCCATTTGACAGGAAACATCTTTTTCCCCCATGGGTAGGTTCACTATAGGGTCCCCAAACATTTGCATGCATGCACTTAAGTATACTATTACTCTTGGAATCTCTAGACCTTTATTACTTATATAACCTAGTCTATTGTGCCACAGACTAATTTTATCAACATTCATAGAGTTAACAACCTCATTTAGCTTAATAAACTCAGCATTACAAACATACAAATTGTTAACTTCAAAAAAAAAAAAAAATACTGATTGTTCCTCTTTTCTGCTTTAAAAATTACAAGAGATCCTTGCATTATTTTCATAATACCCTTCCCTTATTTGCCTCTAATCCCTCATCATCTAGAGCAGCACAGGATAACAAGTTATAACACAAATCAGGAGCAAACCTAACATTGTTTAAGGTAAACATGCAACCAGTGTTAGACTTTCAACTTGATATCTTCTATACCAACTACTTACACCTTTTTTTCATTTGCAAGAGATATATAGTTTCTACTTCTTTAATGCATATGAAGAGGTGATTGTGTGGTGATTGATGCGGTATTTATTTTAACAACAGGCACCTCACTTAATCATAGATGAGCAAATGGTCAAGTAAAAATTATCGAACATGAAGAACTCACTCACCTGCAAATCAAGTACTAACCATTATAATGACTCATGATATCTGATCACTGATATTTCTACCAGATTAATTATAGAACAGTGGCCAAATAAATTTATAAACCCGAAGGTTGTCGAACCCACAGAGAATGATGTAGGAAATAAACTCATGTACTGAAACATAGTTTTTGGATAAATTGTTTGAGCAATTGGGAAAATCGATTTTTGGATTTTTGAAAAATAAAAATAAAGTTTTAAAGCAAATAAAGGATAATATAGGTCCTAGGGTTGAACTTCAATTATGGATAACATGCAAATAAATAATCAATCATATTCATGCAACAAGTAAGATATCAGATAAGTGTTAAAATTTCCTTGGTCCGGAAAATAATAACTAAATTATTAATAAGTGACTATCTCCTATCAGTCTCAAGAACACCTATTAATCAATCTCATAAGATTAACATATTTAAATCTCTACAATCTAATACTTCTTGGCCCGACAGTACAGATCGCATAATGTATTCCTAATCCCACTATCAATATTCATCTCTCGGTCCTTCTATCAATAGCTAGTCATCTAAATCAATCTTCACCTCTCAGTCTTTCAATTAATTTAGAATTATAAAAGAAAACAGGAATCACAAAATATCAGCAATGAATTAATCAATCCTAAGCATGCATCCAAAACAGTTGTACAAACCCTAGAATCTGCTAGGAAAATTAACTAGACATAATAAAATAAAAAGACATAATTAAATAAAGAGTAAATTGCATAAAACCACTCTTGATAGACTCAAGCAACAAAAATAAAGGAAATAAACTAGAACATAACGAAAAATACTAATTAATCAAACCAAATATGAGTGAAAATATGAACTCATCAATATCCAAGTAAGATATGATAGGGGAATGTTGTTACCTAGGCAAGAAATCGAAATACTTGAACAAAAGAACAATGAACAATAATACAATCTACCCTCAAGAAATTGAATAACTACTCAACAATCACTCCACACAACAAAATCAATCTCACAACACTAACTCAACGCAATCAATCTAGTGGGAAAAGGAAACAATCTAGGAAAACTGAGGATCTAGGATGGACAATACAAAGGACCTACAATTTATAATCAAACCTGTACAAACTGACTTTCATCTCGATTTTGTTGATCCATCCACCCTAAACTAGTCTACCTATTAGGACCGGTGAGAAAACCGTAGATCACCTAGGCTATTCGAACTTCACATTGTCCTACCCTAGGTAACTCCCAATCGTTCATGGATTAACAATCTACATGCTCCCTCATTATCGCTAGAGTTGAGTTACACACACATGCACGATCCGTACACGAAAGTAGGCCTGCGTATTGGCTACAAACATGTGGAAAAATTATCAAACATATGGTTCCTAACCGAAATGTATTATAGGAAACAAGATAGAGATCTATGCAAACACCAATCGAGAATCCTAAATCCTACAAGAGTTCTGCCTCACAGACCTTGCTTTGGAACAAACACAATTACAAGAGAAAGGGAATCCATTACAAATATGAAAGGAATAGTGTCGATATCCTCAATTGTGCTTCCCTAGCTTGAATCTTCAATCCTCTTGCTAAATCCTCCAATTGAGGTAGATTTTTCTTTGATTTTCGCCCCAAAGTGTGTAGATGGTAGTTACTTGGATGTGAATAGAAATTAGCATCCAAAAGTCTGGAATCTTCTCAATTTTCACCCATTTATAATAAGTTCTCGAGCCTTCATTTCACCCGAAATGGCCTCTAACACTTCAGAGATTTTTCCCGAAATGAGTCTTTGTTCAAACTCTAAAATCTCGACTGGTTTTGACCATAATCAATAGGATTTCGGTCGAAATTCTTCTCTGTTCCGCAGAAATTTTCTCCCAAGAATGATTTCGGCCAAATTCATTTAGATTTCAGTCAAAATTAGCTCTGTCCTAGCATGTGATCGCGGGCAACTGAATTTCGTCCAAAATTCAGGTGATTTTGGTCGAAATTTGCCTCTGTCTCGCATTTTGCCTTCAAGACCTCATTCGGGGCGAAATCAATCTCTCATAAACCTCTATTTCGGTAGAAATGCTTCAAAATCTATCTCAAACTTGTAGTTTTGTGCTTCTTTTCATCCCTACACATCTACAAACACTAAAACACCAAAACTAAAGTAAAATCTGCACAAAACATATGATATGTGGGTGAAATGCATGCAATATGACCTAAAATTCAACATTCAAGCACATAAAATATATACGTTTCACACACATATCATAATCCCCCAAACATAAACCTTTGATTGGTCTCAATCAAAACATAACAAAGTTATCACTTCACTTAGTGCAATGCCTCATAGCTCATCATATCGATCTCGGCATGTCTTAATCGAACGAGATTATCAACTTCATTTGTGCATTAGTTAATACAAGATACTAGAACCTCTCAACAAATAGGTTAACCAAGAATGCACACTCCCTTACATGTTTAGGGATAAGCTACTCAAGCACAAGATATCAATTTCAACTCCTATAAGCTTGCATCCTATTTCACCACTATTTGCAACAAACTTCATTCTAGAATAAAAAAGATCTTATTTTCGGTGATAACGTGGTTGACTAAATGGTGGGTTGCTTTGGGCTAAAGTGGCTAACCTCCTTCAAGAACCCATAAACCCCAACATGTAATCCTCATTCAATCAATCCCAAAGGCATTCCACCTTTTTTCTTTCTTTTCTTCTTTTTTTTCACAATGCATATTGCATGTATTCTTTTCTCACAAAAAATTTTGTAGGTGCTTATTTTTCTTGATTTGCACTTTTTTCTCTTTTCCTTTCTCTTTTTATTTTCTTTTCAACACATGACATTTCTCATTTTCTATTTCTTTTCTTTCATGCCTTCCAGTAGGGATACATATTCAAACATATTCCCAACACCCAACCTCACAATCATCCGTATTCACCCTCTATTCTCTCATCCCCAAAACTTGTTCCTAATCATATCAAAGGAATCTCCAAAAGGCTCAATCACGGGGAACAATGGAATGAAAGGTAAACATGATCATAATACAACACCTTATACTCCAATGTGCAAGGTAGGGGCTAGGAATCGATGGCCTAATATCATCTTCTAGTCAAAAGATCATGCTAGACTAGATAGAGAACGGATGCAAGTTCTAGTCATCTCACTATCCATCTTGCCACTCACAACAAAACATATACATTTAGTCTCAAATCTCACGACTTTTTGTCTAGTCTTAAGTATTAACACACACAAACTAGAGCAATTCAAAAGTTCAATAAAAACATGCCCCAATCTTAATGATTCCGCCCTATCATCGGCTCAAGCAAAGTTCCAACTTCACGTGCTTCTCATGATTAAATATCAAGTAAAAGCTCGGCACACACAAGCAAATAAAGAAACAATCTAAAATGGTCTATACTACTAATATAATGCATAAATGGCGCAAAGTAAACGATATGAAATTTTACTCATCGGCATCCACTCGAACAAACCGCTACTCCAGGCCTTTGTTGAACCCGACAACCATCCCATCCCCCCAAAATTAGCCCAAAGGAACTAAGTTTGAAACGAAGGATGGCGGATTAGCATCATCAATCATCATGCGGTGGCGGAGATCAGTCACGGCAGCGGTGGTATGGGACAGGAACTCTCCTCTGCAGCTCACAAATATCCTCCTACCTACACAACTCAACAAACACATCAAATACATCCCTCAAACTGATCAAAATCCTCGCACTTTCTACTTAAATACACGAATTCAACATATTCTACCTAAACAAATATGTAGACATAAACAAAAACTAAAAATGCACTAACAGTCTACAAAATAATAACAAAGAAATAAAATTGGTTGCCTCCCAATAAGCGCGTCATTTTATGTCGGTAGCTCGACGACCTTACCATGTAATGCATCATCCATTCTCAAAAACCTTGTAGACTTTGTATATAACTTTATCTCTTGACTGAACCTTACTCGGAAGCAACTAGGTCACCTGCCTCTTCCGTGTGACCTTCTCATCCTTCCAAGGAGGTTTAAATGTCTTGACAAGCTCCAATTGCAAGAGTGGTGGCTCCTTCTTCGATGTGATCTCCGGGGCATCATCCAAACTTCACTCATATACAAAATTCCCCCCAGATTCTCCCTCGAGCTTATGCACCGTGTCAAGGGCACGCACGTGCTCATACACTTCACATATTTTCTTCTCCAAACTACCTTCAACTAACTCCCGTGGTGGGACTACCTCAATGTTGTTACAAGTCTCCTAAAAAACATTCACCACTCTATTTTCCTTTCCATCAACACTCTCACATAAAGGTAGCTTGATCTCACCTTTCTTCACATACTCACAAAAGTACACAGACTCCCTGGTATCTCCATACTCATCTCCACCTTGAAGTGAAGAATCACATTCCTTCTTTGGTTCATCCTTCATAAACTCCACCATTTTCTCTTCTTCAACTTCCTCAATCTCCTTCTTTCCTTCTACCTCTTGCATTCTTGCTTGCACCGGCATCATCACCGATTCCTCTTGAATATTTATGGCATTGAAATTTTTCTTTGGGTTGATCTCCTTACCACTCGAAAAGTTTTCCACTTGATATTTCCCACTCAATTGTTTGGCAATTACCTAGATTTGCAATTAAATTTCCGCAAGCATACCATCATATCTCTCAAACCTCCTCTCCAACTCATCCTTCGGGTTCATCCTATAATCACTACCTGCTTGGTTACTACTCCCAACTCCTCCTTTGGAATATCCACCATGATTGCCAACCCCGGTATTCTCAAATCCCAACGGTGGATTCAAAGCATTGTTTGGATTATCATAGGAGAAATTTGAGTGATAGCGGTTGTTAGAGGGTAGTATATGTTACCTTGAGGTTTGTAGGGTCCCCGATTGTTCCCAAAGTGTTGATTGATGAAACTCACATTCTCGGGAAACCCTTCATCTTTCTTCACTACATTCACCCCTACATTCCTTCCACTTGACATCGTCAACAAGTCAATTTGTCTTTGCATCATTGCCATTTGATTCTTCAGTGTATCATGATCGTTGGACTCTCTCTCACTCTTCATAACTTGGTACTCTTTTCTTTCCACCGGCCATTGATAACTATTTTCCGATGTACTCTCAATTATTCTTAAAGCTTCTTCCTCTTCGTATTCTAGGAAAGCCCCTCCGATGATAATTCTTGTATTGTAATCCAAACCCCTATAGAATTGACATATTTTTTGGGCTTTTGTCATCCCATGTCGTGGACATTTCCTCAACAAATCACGGTAGCGATCCCAAGCTTCATGTAATGGCTCATCGTACCTTTGGAAAAAAGATGCGATATCAGCCCTTCTTTTCAAAGTCAAGCTCGTTGGAAAGAACTTTAACAAAAATTTCTCTCTCAATTGATCCCAGGAGGTTATAAACTCCTTATCCAACCCATCAAGCCAATTCCTTGCTCCATCCAGTAGTGAGAAAGAGAACTGCTGCATCCGGATTTTATCCTGCGGTACTTGGTTGATCTTTATAGTATCTGTGATCTCCATGTACCATGAGATATGAGCATAAGGATAATCGGTAGGATAACCCCCATATTGGCGGTTTTGGGTCATTTAGACAAGCAGCAGTTTGATCTCAAAGTGAGTAGCATTGAGTCCCATTCTAAAACCTCCAATGGCATCCTCTCCACTTTGTCGGAATAGATTCTGCAACGATCTCCTCGGTGGTGGGCACTCTTGCATGTTTGCTCGCATCTCATTCATTGGTCATTGCAAATGAGCCAACATCTTCGTGTCAACTCTCGATTGATTCTCCATCTTCCACTTCTATTTCTCCTCCTTTGTTCTTCCAATCTTTGAGCTTGTGAACGTTCGATCGTACACACCTGCACACAAACCCAACAAAACACAATCAAACAAAACTTGAACTACTAAAGTCAAAGGTTCACCAATATTGACTTGCAACCTACTAAAGAGTTCCCCGGCAACGGCACCAAAACTTGATGCGGTATATATTTTAACAACAAATATCTCACTTAATCGTGGATGAGCAAGTGGTCAAGTAAAAATTATCGAAAACGAAGAACTCACTTTGCCTGCAAATCAAGTACTATGTTGGTCCCAGATCAGAGTACGTATAATGTGCAGCGGAAGTATTAAGTCAATTAATTGCACTCTAAAAAGGTAGACAGCTCAGTTTAATATTAACTCAGTTTTTATGTGACAGTTATAAAAACAACAGTTTAGGTTACCAGTTTTACAGTTAAAACAGTAAACAGTTATGCGCTTCAACACTTTCAGCCAAGTGTTGAAGGTTTCAAATAGAAATGAAAACTGTAAGATGCGTAAGGTAAGTAAAACTGTAAATGAGACAGGATATTTATAGTGGTTCGGAGCCTTAAGTCCTACGTCCACTCTTCGGATATCTGATCCAAAAATTCACTAAGTAATGAAGATACAGTCCTCATGATCTATAGCCAATTGCTGTAGAGACCTCCGTCCACAGCACAATGGATCACTCGCCCAGGCTGTTGCTCTTCACTCCTTCCTCAGTCCGTCGAAGGCTCTGTGTCTTCTCTGTGGACCGGCAGTCATCGAAGATGGATTGAGGACAAACCTCCCTTTTCCTTCTCCGGTAGATTGGATGGTTGAGTTCTTCCCAGAACGTACACTGGCTGGCAGTCGCCCGTAATAACCTTCTCTTCATCAAAAGATTAGGCTGTTGTGTTCTTACTCAAAAGATAAGAACACCAATGAAATAGATTAAGTCAGCAGACTTAATCCTCGTGTACACAAGGTCACACGGTGAATCTCGAAGGATTCTTTAAGCAATAATGCCTCGTGTTCAATAAATTAACCACAGAGTTAATGCCTTCTTGCTTGAGAGCGTTGAATGCTTGAGCTTTTAATTCAACAGAGTGACGACAAGAAATAAATGTGTCGAAGGTTGTTTTGTCTCTGCTACTTTTGTTATTTATAGGTTGGAGAGCAGAAAATAGCTGGTAGAGACATTTTGAAGGATGTCCAATCATAGTCCATCCTTCTCTGAAAAAGTTGCCTGCTCCTCTGCTTTTTCTGCGACACTGTCCTGCTTTGCAGGGCAGTTTGTACTTGATGTGTCAGACGCCGAACAACATTGTACGCCAGTCGCAACTGAGTGTCTGTTTATCTTTTATCATTGACTTCCTTAATGTTCTTCTGCGACTGATCGGCATCTTGCTATGTACGCATTCTTTGACGTGAAACTGTCCTGGTCCGAAACTGTGAGCACCTCTCAACAGTTTCTTTTGTGAAAACTGTGTCTACAGTTTTCTTTGATATCTAAACCTTGACAGGAAAAACTGTCAGCACAGTTTTTCGTAACCGTTACTCTGCTCTGTTTTCTTCGTCCTTTATTATTGACAGTTATCTCGTCTGAATGGCTTCTTCTTCAAAACTGTTCCACAGTTTTGATAGTTCTCT
Organism: Plectranthus barbatus; assembly: GCA_026898455.1. NCBI lineage: Eukaryota > Viridiplantae > Streptophyta > Magnoliopsida > Lamiales > Lamiaceae > Plectranthus > Plectranthus barbatus. The sequence continues at coordinate 248,360 of JAPKLW010000111.1, read as the reverse complement.
TCTCCTAGACTATTACAACTCGATCATCCTATACAAGGATTACATGAGGTAATAACTCTAAGGCCTAGACTTTGGTATATAGTTTTGACACATCAAAACATCAAATTAAGGTGGGATATCTACATCAACACCTAACATACTAGCTACTACAAAGACTCAAGATATCCAAGTACGATATGAAAGGGGAATGTTTATTACCTAGGCAAGAAATTAAAATACTTGAACAAAACAACAATGAGCAACAATACAATCAACCCTCAACGAAATGAATAACTACTCAACAATCACTCAACACAAAAAAATCAATCTCACAACACTAACTCAAATCAATCAATCTAGTGGGGAAAGGAAACAATCTTGGAAAATTGAGGATTTAGGACGGACAATGCAATGGACCTTCAATTGATAACCAAACCTCTACAAATTGAATTTAATCTCGATTGTGTTGATCAATCCATCCTAAACTAGTCTACCCCCTTAGGACTGGTGAGAAGACCGTAGATCACCTAGGCTATTCAAACTTCAAGTTGTCCTACCCTAGGCAACTCCTAACCATTCATGGATTAACGACCTACATGCTCCCTCATTCTTGCAAGGGTTGAGTTACACACAAATGCACGATCCGTACACGAAAACTAGACACGGTATTGGCTACAACCTAGTTAACAAATTATCAAACATATGGCTCCTAACCAAAATGTATGATAGAAAACAAGATCGAGATCAATGCAAACATCAATCGAGAAGTAAGTAGATCATTCAATCAATCAATCAAAATCATCCATTACAAATATCCAATCATAAATCCTACAAGAGTTCAGCCTCTCATTACTTGCTTTGGAACAAACACAATTACAAGAGAAAGGAAATCCATTACAAATTTGAAAGGAATAGTGTGGATATCATCAATTGTGCTTCCCTAGCTTGAATATTCATTCCTCATGCAAAATCCTCCAATTGAGGTAGATTTTTCTTTGAATTTCGTTCCAAAGTGTGTAGATGGTAGTTACTTGGATGTGAATGAAAATTAACTGCGAAAAGTTTGGAATCTTCTCAATTTTTACCAATTTATAATAAGTTCTCGAGCCCGCATTTTGCCCGAAATGGCCTCTAACACTTCAGAGATTTTTCCTGAAATGATTCTCTATTCAAACTCTGAAATCCCGACTGGTTTCAATCGAAATCAAGAAGATTTTGATCGAAATTCTTATCTGTTCCACAGAATTTTTCTCCCAAGAACAATTTCGGTCGAAATTTAGCTCTGTCTCTGCACGTGATTTTGGCCAACTGAATTTCGGTCAAAATTCAAGTGATATCAGTCAAAATTTGCCTGTGTCTCGTATTTTGCCTTGAAGACCTCATTCAGGGTGAAATCAATCTCTCATAAGCTCCATTTCAGTAGAAATGCATCAAAATCTGGCTTAAACTTGTAGTTTTGTGCTTCTTTTCATCCCTACACATCTTCAAACACTAAAACACCAAAAGTAAAGTAAAATCTGCACAAAATATAAGATATGTGGCTGAAATGCATGCAATATGACCTAAAATGCAACATTCAAGCACACAAAATACATATATTTCACACACATATCAATGATATATGAAATGTGCACCCAAAGTGTATCAACCAATTATTATCACACATTTTGTTCAAACAAGCATTAGTAGAGGGAAGGGGGGCATTACACACAGGGGCTGTAACAACATAAACATCACTTAAGTTATCACTAGGTGCAGCATTACCCATATGTTCATTTTATTAAGGTCTATCCCTTTTAGGTTTAGTGCACTGCTCTATATAGTGGCCTGTCTCCCCACATTTATAGCACTTCCTACCTCTAGTCATAGTCCTAGACTTAGACTTATCCTTTCTAACTTTTTTAAATTTCTTCCATCTTTTAGGGTAGTTTTGTTCATTTTTTTTATCCAACTTGTTGAACCTACTCCTAGATCTTCCCTTGACATATATGACTTCATTATTGTTCCCGTTTCTATACCTTGTTTTAACTCTAACTCTTTACTTTTTAATCCCCACCCACAACAATATCTAGGGTAATAGTGGCTCCCCCATACTTTATAACTGACTTAATATCATTATATGAATCAGGTATGACATTTAACGGAACTATAGAAGCATAGTCATCTATGTGTTTATCACTAGTGAGCTTAATGTCTTGAAATAGCTTATTAAAGACATCTAGATGCTCATCTATATCCTTATTCAGATCAAGTTTAAATCTAAACAAAGTTTCACGCAAAAACATTTTGCTAGGAAGGAAAGTTTCAGTGTACAACTCTTCTAATTTCTCTCATAGTTTCTTAGCAGATTCTATTATCCCTACTACTCTAATGATAGAATTAGACAATTCAAGGAAAATAGTGGAACATGCAAGCTCATTCATTTCAGTACGCTTATCTTCATAATCAAAATCAAAATAAGAGTCAGTTATGGCTCTGAAAACTTTTTGTTGTATCAGAACACATTTAATCTTTTGTTCCCTGTTTGTAAAATTGGATTTTCCATCAAAAGGGGCCATGCCATAAGAATTAGAATTTGAAACATTTTAGCATACCACAGAATGGGGAAAACCACAGAAACATTGACAAAAAACACACAGGCAGGATTCAAGTTCTCTAGATCACTACAGAACCAAGGAGTGCACAAAATGGTTGCCAGAACAGTCACAAAGACCCAAATCCAACAACTCCAATAGGCACACAAAAGGATAAGCGAGGACACAGACGGGTTCAAGATAATGCAGCTAAGAATTAAGAACTAATGACCAGGATAGGCAGGACCACACAAATCAAGAAAAGAAGGAACACATGAATCAACTAAAAACACATATACGGGTACTAAATGACCAGAAATCTTTATGCAGTGGAAAAAATAATGGCACATACACATGTACAGGATAAACAATAAAAACACATAGAAAATAGAAAATCTAACCTATGTGGGTACTAGTTGAGTAAAGATGTTGCAAGATGTTGTAGCTGAGCAGCGGCCTTAGGTGAGGGGCACTGCCGACTTACCGGACGCACGCCCTAGGGCGTAGATGACAAGGTCCTTTCAACAGCGAACCGCGTGGAGGCAGATGTGCCCGTGAGGCTCAAACACCACTGTTAGGTATCATCACCACCGCACTCCATATGCGGTTCTAATTACTGCCAGATACAAGGATTAAACCCTTGGACAAAGATCGAATGAGAGCAGCCTCGGCTTCAAATCTTCTTCTTCTTGCCTCATCTACTCTGTTTTGCGTCTTCTTCTTTTACCAGCAAAGCTTCTTAGTTTCAGATGCACTCTCTTAGCCTTTGACTGGATTCTGGTGGCTGCTGCTTCTCCTCTCGACCTTGAACGGATTCAGTAGTCAGTTCAGACTTACCTGAGCCCTCCATCTGTCTTGCTATGTCCACAAGGCGAACAATGCAAGATAAAGCCCCAGACTATTGCCCTTACCACCGTCGGAAATACAAAGATCAGGCCTCACAGTGGTTACACACTTAGGGTTTTCCACAGAGAAAATTGGGAGCGGTAGAGTTTAGAGAGAGAGTGTGGCGCAGAATGTAAGTGAGTGTTAGAATTAGAGGCCAACACTTAAGTTAGATATATGGGCCAATAAGGGCCGGTCCAAATTAATCATAGACAACTAACATAAAATGTAACGGGCCACAACCAAAGAAAATAACGAACTATCAAACTGGAATGGGGCAAACCGAGTTGGGCAAGGGCAATGAATCTGACGGCCCTATACAACTACATGAATGATATGAATTAAAAGAATATACGAGCAAAAATGGTGACGAAAATAAAAAATAAACATGTTGTAGTGTAGTTTAATGTAATACATGTTGGAATAATTTTTCAAGACTGAGAACTTCTGCAACAAATATGTGTAGTAATTCAAGTTTTTACCAGTAGAACTACAGGTACTGCTAGTACGTAAATAAATAAAATAAAACAAAATGAAAAAATAGCCGAGTCGAGAAAGCCCTCTTCCCGCAAGACGAATTCGCCAACGTAGTACTCGTTGATTGCCGATCGTCCCCTAAGGTAAAATGGCTTCATCCTTTTCAAGGCAGCACCGCAATCGGAAAGGCTCCAGCGAACTGAACGGAGGTGAAACTTAGTTGCTTAAAAGCAAGGAAAAAGATGCAGCAATATGAGGATAATGTTGCAGTATCTGGCTATGGTAGCTTGTCTCGAAACAGGCAACTGGAGACAGATCTTATGCGTGTCTATTTATAGACATATACCACCAGGGGGAGCCTGTCTGTCACAGTCGCAGCCATCATGGCTCGAGCCGTTACAGGCATGAGACACGGCCGTAACGTGCGCGTCAATCACGGACGCGCACATGTGTGTTTGACCCACGTGAAGAACGTCTTGTAATCGTTCGACACACAATTGCAACACGTGGCTGACTCATCAGCCACGTCACATGCTCCGTGTGCACCACGTCGACTGGACTAGCCACGTTGACAGCCCATATGTCAAGCCCGTAGGCTGATTTCACTTGCCCAAAAAGATAAGGCACGAGCAGGCCAAGCCAAGCCCAGGACCCAAGGGCCCAAAGACCACCCAAAAACCAATTGCCAAGAACTGAGAACCGAGAACTGAAAAACAAGAACTGAAAATCGAGAACTGAGACCGAGCCAAGCTGGAGCTGGGACCGGGACCGGGGTCAGGGTCGAGGCTCGGGGCACGGGTCATAGGTCATGGGACACGGGTCACGGGCACGGGCACTCAGTGCTCGGCGCTCGGCCGCAGCCCCACTGAGGCCGTAGGGGGCGAGGCGAGTGGCGGCGCGCGAGGACGCCACCAGGTGACACATACACTGCACACCTTGTTATTACACACCTCAACCATTAAGGTTTATATACATAGATTAATTATTGTAATTAATCAATGTGGGACTTGTGGGACTTCGTTTATTACATACTTCACTTATGTAAAAAATCCACCAATCGTGTCACTTCGTGGACTCATTTCTCTCTCACCAAAATTTGGATTTGAGAAAATAAATATACCACGATCATCTACTCGTCGCGTAGATTAAGTTGATAATATTTAATTTTGACAAAATTAAATATTTCACATCAGGAATTTACAACAAAGTACCCGATTTACCTACAATCCCCGCCATGAGTGGAAATACCGAAATGCATGAATGCATAGCCAACTCAGTTTTTGAGAGATGTTAATGCACCTGAACAGGTAGCTTATGACTTTGAACCGTTCATCTTCAATGTTGTCGGGTACACTGGCGGCTTAGTGGTAAGAATACCATGAACTACTCCTCCATCGTGTGTACCGAGTCAACAACATTGAAACATTAACATTTCAACCTCCATTCATTCTCATGTTTGGTTCCATTTCAGGCCATGGACACCCCCTTTGGTTTCATAAGTGTTCATTTGAAGCAGCCCCCACTTCCACTTATATAGGTGACCTCCTATTCCGAGCATTCCTGCCTAGCTCAACCATCACGAGGTTTTCAGGAGTCATTAAAAGTCACTGGGACTTAACCTATACCACAATCAGGTCCATAACACCTTGCTTGCTATCTTAGGGAAGGGTAGGTGACGTCATCTTTAAGGCATCGCCACTAAAGAGACATCATCTTGTCGGTGTTATCACTTGAATTTGTGCAGTTTAGTTGTCCCATTGAACCTAGTTTTTGGGATCTCCAATCATCTAGGTTGGGTATCCACTACACTCATTCATATTGTGGATTTCAATCCTATTCCCTCAAGCAATTTATTCATTTGATCTCGGTTTAACCCTTTGGTTAGCAGATCCGCAAGGTTATCAATTGATTTTACATAATCAATTGATATCACTCCATTTGAGATCAATTGTCTAACGATATTATATCAACGACGTATGTGTCTCGACTTTCCGTTATACATGTTATTTTGTGCTCGACCAATAGCCGCTTGGCTATCACAGTGAATCATCACTGACGACACAGGCTTGTTCCAACAAGGAACATCCTCTAAAAAGTGTCGAAGCCATTCAGCTTCTTCACCCGCTTTATCTAAGGCAATAAACTCAGATTCCATCGTAAAACGAGCTATACAAGTTTGTTTCATGGATTTTTGGGACACTACCCCGCTACCGATCGTAAATACATATCCACTTGTGGAGTGGGAGTCATTGGAATCAGAGATCCAATTGGCATCATTGTACCCTTCAAGTACAGGTGGAAACCTTGTATAGTATAAACACAAGTTAAGAGTATACTTCAAGTATCTCAAAACTCTCACAAGAGCCTTCCAATGTTCTTTACTGGGATTGCTCGTGTATCGGCTCAATTTGTTCACCGCATATGCAAGATCTGGTCTAGTACAGTTAGTCAAATACATTAGACTACCAATGACCCTTGCATATTCTTCTTGACCAACAGGGTCACCTTTGTTTTTACTAAAGTGAACATTGAGCTCTAGTTGTGTTTTGGTTGGTGAACTATCATAAGCATCAAATTTCCTTAACACTTTCTCAACGTAGTGAGATTGTGATAGGACAATTCCAATAGGCTTTCTTATGATTTTGATTCCAAGAATCACATCAGCCACACCCATATCTTTCATGTCGAAGTTCTTCTCCAACATTCGTTTAGTATCAACAATTACTTGTTGATTTCTACCCATGATCAACATATCATCTACATATAGGCAGACAATAACAAAATTATCAAACGTGTATTTGTAGTACACACATTTGTCACATTCGTTATACTTGAATCCATTTGACAACATCGCATTGTCAAATCGAACATGCCACTGTTTGGGCGCTTGTTTAAGACCGTATAAGGATCTAACCAACTTGCATACCTTTCTCTCTTGTCCAGGTACTACAAATCCTTCGGGTTGATCTATATAGATTTCTTCTTCTAGCTCTCCATTTGAGAAGGCTATCTTCACATCCATTTGGTGTATTTCGAGATTGTGCAAAGCAGCAATCGCTATAAGCACCCTAATAGATGTGATCCTAGTCACTGGTGAATAGGTATCGAAGAAATCATCTCCCTCTCTTTGTTTAAAGCCTTTCGCCACAAGGAGAGCTTTATACTTATCAACCGAACCATTAGCTTTGTACTTTCTTTTAAGGATCCACTTGCATCCTAAGGGCTTACAACCTTTTGGGAGATCGGCCAAAATCCAAGTATGATTTTGCATAATCGATTCAATCTCACTATTAATGGCTTCTTGCCATAGTGAGGCATCGGGTCTAGCTAAGGCTTCTTTAATGGTTCTATGTTCATCATCCAACATGTAGGTGATGAAATTCGGACCAAAACTTTTAGCCACTCTAGCCCTCTGACTACGTCTCGTTTCTTCCTTTATAGGACTAGAACTAGTAGTCTCTTCATATGTACTTTTTCTAGACATAATCGGTACATCTTCCTTATCTTTACAAGGATAGATGTGCTCAAAGAGTATAGCATTCCTTGACTCTATAGTGGTGCCTTCGGTCACACTCGAATTATCTGACTTGTGCACCATAAATCGATAGGCAGCACTATTCAAAGCATACCCTATAAAGATGCAATCGATTGTTTTAGGTCCAATTGCAACTTGTTTGGGTAAAGGTACTTCGACCTTTGCTTGAATATAGTTAGCTATCAAGACAGCTTCACCCCACACGTTTTGGGGTAGCCCCGAACTTATCAACAGGGCATTCATCATTTTCTTTAGTGTCTGATTTTCCTTTCGGCAACACCATTGGACTGAGGTGAGTAAGGTGCCGTTGTTTGATGAATAATGCCCGAAGCGGCGCATAATTCTTCAAACGGTGCAACATATTCTCCACCTCTATCACTTCGAATCATCTTGATCCGACTACTCAATTGATTTTCAGCCTCTTCTTTATAATTTTTAAAGGCATCAATTGCTTCATCTTTACTTTTTAACAAGTAGAGATAACAATATCTGGTGCAATCATCAATAAAAGTAATAACATACTTTTTCCCACCTCTAGTTTGCACCATTTTAAAATCACACAAATCCGTGTGTATCAACTCTAGAGGTTTAGTGCTCCTTTCGACTGAATTAAACGGCGTTCTTGTCAGTTTCGCCTCAACACAAACTTCACATTTAGTTTGTTTAAATTTAGCCACCTTTAGTAAATTTAAATTTACTAATCTTTTTATTGCATTAAGATTTACATGTCTCAATCTTACATGCCACAAATTAGAGCACTCAATCAAATAAGAAGAAGTAGATTCAACTTTATTGATATTCTTTGCGGCTAGGCGTCGTGCCATTACATTCAACTTGAAAAGACCATTGGCGAGATAGCCCCGACCAAGGAATTTTCCAAACTTTGACAAGATAAACTTTTCAGACTCAAATACAAGTTTAAATCCCTTGATTTACATGTAAAGAGCCCAAAACGAGGTTCTTACGGATGTCTGGGACATGAAGCACATCCTTCAAGGTCAAGTCCTTGCCACTAGTGAGTTTGAGCACAACATTGCCCACACCAACCACATCTGATGAAGCTTGATTGCCCATATGGAGCTTTCTCCCTTCAACAGACTTATAAGAGACAAAAACACTCCTATTAGAGGCCACATGACACGTTGCACCCGTGTCAATGAACTATTCACGTGGATTGTCTACGTGGTGAACCTCAGAAATCACCGCACACAAATCATCTTCCCAATCATCATCGGGTTCAACATGATTGGCATCCATCTTTGCTTTGCCATTATTTTTATTTTTAGGCTTTTTGCATTGATTTACCATATGCCCGCTTTTGCCACAATTAAAGCAAACACCCTTGAACTTAGGTTCTTGGATCACAATCCCCTTGTTCGACGGGTTAGGCCTTTTTCTTTTCTTTGATGGACCACCATGTTCCATCAAATTTACTTTGGCATCCATGGCTCTCGGCTTAGGATCCACCTTCCGATTGTCCTCTTCAATACGAAGCTTGACAATCAAATCTTCAAGAGACATAGCCTTTTGCTTATGCTTAAGGTATCTGTTGAAGTCCTTCCACGAAGGAGGCAGCTTCTCAATAACCGCAGCCACATTGAAAGCATCGGGGAGTAGCATCCCCTCGGTGAGAACATTGTGCAAAATGAGTTGAAACTCTTGCACTTGTTCCACCACCGAACGATTGTCAACCATTTGGTATGACAGGTACTTGGCCACGGTGTACTTCTTAGTACCTGCGTCCTCCGTCTTATACTTTTTCTCTAGTTGGTCCCACAGTTCTTTAGCGGTGGTTACATTACAATACATGCATAAAGAGGATCAACTAAACAATTCAGTACAAAATTTTGACAAAGGAAATTGCCATGGCACCAATTGTCGAAGGCAATTCTCTTGTTGTTGTGGGCCTCATCATCGACAAGCTCGGGCTTGTCTTACTTCAAGTAAACAGCCAATCCAAGAGTAGTAAGGTAGAAAATCATTTTTTGTTTCCATGTCTTGAAGTCCACACCGCCAAACTTGAACGGCTTTTTGGCTTGAGCATTCGGAGGGAGTTGAATAGCATTGTTGGAGTTGCTTCCTCCAGCACCATTGAGAGAGTGATCAGCCATCGTCTCAGATCTTGAGTGTTGAAAGTAGAAATAACTCATCTTGCGATTGTTGGAATAATTTTTCAAGACTGAGAACTTCTGCAACAAATATGTCTAGTAATGCAAGTTTTTACAAGTAGAACTGCAGGTGCTGCTAGTACGTAAATAAATAAAATAAAACAAAATGAAAAAATAGCCGAGTCGAGGAAGCCCTCTTCCCGCAAGACGAATTCGCCAACGTAGTGCTCGTTGACCGGTGATCGTCCCCAAAGGTAAAACGGCTTAGTCCTTTTCGAGGCAACACCGGATCTGGCTATGGTAGCTTGTCTCGGAACAGGCAACTGGAGACAGCTCTTATGCGTGTCTATTTATAGACATGTACCACCAGGGGGAGCCTGTCTGTTACGGTCACAGCCATCATGGCTCGAGCCGTTACAGGCGTGAGACACGGCTGTAACGTGCGCGTCAATCACGGACATGCACAGGTGTGTTGGACCCACGTGAAGAATTTATTGTAACCGTTCGACACACAATTGTAACACGTGGCTGACTCATCAGCCACGTCACATGCTCCGTGTGCACCCAAAGACCAATTGTTGAGAACCGAGAACCGAGTTGGAGCCGGGACCGGGGTCGGGGCACGGGTCACGGGCGCGGGCGCTCACCGCTCGACCAGCGTCCTACGGCCTCAGCGGCGGGGCGAGGCGAGCAGCGGTGGCGGTGCGCGAGGACGCCACCGGGTGCCACATACACTGCACACCTTGTTATTACACACCTCAACCATTAAGGTTTATATACATAGATTATTTATTGTAATTAATCAATGTGGGACTTGTGGGACTTCATTTATTACATACTTCACTTATGTAATAAAACACCAACCGTGTCACTTCGTGGACTCATTTCTCACTCACCGGAATTCGGATTTGAGAAAATAAATATACCACGATCATCTACTCGTCGCGTAGATTAAGTTGGTAATATTTAATTTCGACAAAATGAAATATTTTACATCGAAAATTTACAACAAAGTACCCGAATTACCAACAATACAATGCAAAGCCAGGATGATAAAATATATACAATAATCATATTTAGTTTTGAAAAAGGAAAATTGAGGTGAAGCATATTTCCCACCCCTTTGATCATCAGGCCCAATATTTGGGGTGTAATTTAGATAAACTTCTTTTTTTTTTTTTTTTTTTTCATTAGCTGTGGGCCGCTTCCCATTCTACAAAGTTTGATTTGCATCAGCAGACAAAATATGAGGGGTGTAATTCAGATAAGCTTTTTTTTTTTTTTTTACATTAGCTGTCGGCCACTCCCATTCTATAAAGTTTGATTTGCATGTGATTATACTCTTTCACTAAGATAAAAAGTTGAATCCATTATATTAACTTGATAATTTAGTGTAGAAATAAACTCTTATAAATTATAATATGGGTAATGGTCTTGTGACGTAAAAGGATAAGGACAACTGTAAAGAAAACTATTTAAATGTAAATACTGTAAAAATAATATTATTTTCCATAAAGTAAACACTTTAGAGGGATAGAAATGGAAAAACAAAATTTGTGAAAAATAAGATGTTTTAATGTAATTGCGCTAATCAATATAAAATCACATAGATAAAGATTGATCATACCTATCTTATCCTCGAACACTATTTTATTATAAATACATCAGAGGATTTACGTTTTATTTTTTCAAAAGGAAGAATTATACGTGTTTTTTTTTTATCATTTTTCATAGGGTTATCAATCGGGCCAACCCGTCGAATTTCGGGCTAATTGGTCCGCGTCAAATCAGGTTAAAATTTTTTCAGGCTAAAAAATCCTGACTCTAACCCTAATCCATCAATTTTCGGGCTAGTCCGTTGGACCAATGAATTTACTAATTATTTTTTATTTTTAATATATTTTCACTCTTTTAATATTTTAAATATTGCAAAATAAACAAAATATTGTTTATATCTTATAAAATTGTAAAACACATCACAAATTTTTATATAATTATAAATTTAACAATTAAAAATATACTCCCTCCGTCCCATTATAATTGTCATGTTTCTTTTCGGCACGGAAATTAAGAGTTGTGAGAGTAGAATGAGTTAGTGGGATTAATATTTTATTCTTGAGTGTGAAAAAATTGCCATTTTTGAATGTGTGACAATTTGGTTGGGACGCCCAATTTGATAAGTACGACAATTCAAGTGGGACGGAGGGAGTATTATTTTTTATTTTAGCAATATTTGAATATATTTTAACTTCATAAATAAATAAATTAAACTATATATTGAGTACGTATTGAACTAAATACAATTATATAACTTAAAACTTAATTAATAAATATCATCTAAAATATTAGAAGTAGATTATAGCACTATAATTATGAAAAATTTATTAATAAAAATAATAGTGGGGTTAATCGGGCTAACCCATCGGGTTTCGGGCTCAACCCTATCGGGCCTCGGCTTATTCAGTCCCGGCCTAATCGGGCTAAATTTTTTTGGGGCCAAAATATCTCGACCATAACCCGCATTTCGACTCGGGTTAATCGGGTTAACCCGCGGATTTCGGGCTAAATTGACATCCCTTATTTTTCATCAACTCTCACTTAGCTCAACTCTCTCTCTCTCTGTGCAAGATAATGGTGGCATGCCTTGCGTCCATAACAACGAATTTCATTGTGAAAAAATAGTCCCAATGTTTTATTCTTTATCCTTGGTTGAAGCAATTCATTAATAATTGTTTATATGTAAGTGAACGTCCATCAAAGTTGACTTTTTAACAAAAAAAACTTAGCATTTATCTCTATTATCTATGTATAGTCTTACAGTACAACAAAAAAACTAATATTTGCTTATATGTAAGTGAACTTTTCTCCTGTTTTTTGTTCTCTTCAAGTTATATTTAAGAATCTTCACTCTTTATGTATAAAAACTTTCATTGTACCTCCTGATTTTGTTTGGAGCAAGTTATTTTCATGGTTATTGTTGAATCCTGAATCAAAATAAGACTCATCAGCTTTAAAGAAACCAACTGAGTACCTGCATGATCAAATATAGTTTAATATGGTGGGTATCATTCCATTTGTTGATATGAAACAAAATACCAGTCATACACATTTAAATAACCTTTAGAATTGCTGTCAACATGTTAAATATCATGAGATATTTCTGTTTTATAAGAAGCTTATAATTGTTACTTCGCTTTGCCAAGTCGGTGTTAGTTGATAGTGGCAGACTTTAATAATGTATCTTGGACCCAAATAAATTTAATAATTAGATGTGTATTTAAAATTATTGGGAGGGTTTTAAAATGATTAATAGCATTATATAATATTTTAAGTTTTGATAATTTAATGTGGATAGCTCATTGGTGCCTTTATGGTCTTTAATTTGTATATTATGGTTAGTATTCTTGCGTTTTAATCAAAATTGTACATCTGTTAGCATTTGTCTTGAATTTCTGAATTTTATGTTGCAATTTGTGTTCAAATCTTTTCTTTATTTTGTGCTCTTTATGTTGAAAGTTATCTTTGTTCTATTGTTATTACAAATAAATCTTTATTAAAACTCTATGCTTATGTTGATTATTGAGGATTAACATTTTTGTTATTGTTTCTTTTAACAAATTATAATTTACCACGAGGAATGATGAATATAGTTTGTTTTCAAGTAATGTCGGGCACAATTTATTTTGTGTAATAGTATCTTTTGAAAGTATACATCCAAAATGTTGGATGACAATTCTTTTTATTTTGTTGTCACACCCCAATTTTCGAAACAAGCAAAAACATACTTATGAGGCGCATCGGGTGTGTAACAAATACTTGGGGAAAACATTAGAATCATGAATCACAAGATAAGAAATCATGAAAAGGAAAATCATTCATCCAATCAAAGGTTTATCAAAAGATAATGAGTTTTGCAGCGGAAAGATTATTTGCGAAGTATGTATTTGAAGATACAAACTTCGTCACCTATCTATTACAAAAGAGACACAGCTACAATGTTCGATTGCAAACTCGTATGCCGCTTCCAGCTTCAAATGCCTGTGCATTTTAGAAATAATGTAAGGGGCTAAGTACACAAAGGTACTCAGTGAACATATGCCCGAAAACAATACATTTGTAATTAGTTTTTGTCATGCCATGATATCGGGTCACACATTGGGTTTTACGTTTTAAAAATCCACCCATAGTACCAAAATATTTTATACAAGTGAGCGCTAGCTCTTTCATCTGTTACACTAGCTACAATAAAAGATGTGACTAGGAGGTGGCCTCCTACACCAATCACGATGCACATTCGAGTAGGGCATGACCCCTAAAAAGTCGGCATCAAAGTGCACTTCACTCGTGGTATCTCTTTCACTACCAGGGTTCGATCGTAAGGGCTTGCAGTACACAAAGCCAACATCCACGTTTAATACGTTTGACGTTCTTCTCTAAGTGGGTTCCCCCACAGAGAGGACGTATAGAAACCAAAATAGTTGCAATGACAAAATAGTAAAAGAAAAACTCATCATTCATTTCATGCTTTGACGTTGCTTTTGAAAAGAAAACATCAAATTTTAGTACTCCCTCCGTCCCATCCGATTAGGTACTTTTCATTTCGGCACATGAATTTCGGAGCTAGTGTTTGGTAGCTAATTGTGGTCGTTAATAAAATTGGCAATCGTTATTAACTTGTTTAAGTCTTACAAAAGTAAATTACGATTGCCAATTTTATTAACGACCACAATTAGCTACTAAACACTAGCTCCGAAATTTATGTGCCGAAATGAAAAGTACCTAATCGGATGGGACGGAGGGAGTATTAAGAAAAGAAAATAGAGGAAATTTGAATTCTCATTCACTCACATTCAGTCTTTCTATATTTTGTGAACACCCAGATTGATATATATTAGAGGTAACAAATTTCTTAGAAACTTTAATTCGACAAAAATCCACATAAGAATAATAAATTACGGTCGAAATTTATGAAATCCATATGTTGAGAATAAGAAATCTCGTATCAAATACAGATTGGATAGAGCGTGAAGATTAGTTGATAAATTAAAAAATAACTATAAATTAACATTTATTTTACGTCAAGCTATACGCAGAGTACAAATAAAATCAAAATCAATTACATTTAATTTGTTTTTTCCTCCTTTCACTTTTTTATACATACCAAATTTACTAACATCAACACTTTAAGTTTCGTCTTAATTGAACTGAGAAAAAAAATTTAGCGAGTTAGTAATTGAGTTCAACTTTATAATAGTTGTAACGTTGTTGATGAATTGAGAATCTTGAGTTGTGATGTTTGAACCTTACTTGATTGATAATTTCGAAATTAAATGCTAAATATTAAATTAATTAAAGAGGAAAAATCAGTCTGCATGAATTGATATTGAAAGAATATACGAAAGTGAAAAATTTGTATTTTCCATTTAAATAAACTTCTTATTGAATTTTTTGCTTTTACTCACTAGCTTATTCAAATATAGAGAAGGTCTCTGGCGAGAACGGTCTTACAAATTTTTTGTCACATTTTAACCCATTTTATTTTACGTCCTACTTTTAAGATTTCTCTCTTTTCTATCTTTAATATCGACAGTATGTATATACGCATTATTCACTTCTCTCCATCTCTCTCTCTTATCCTCACATCCTCACATCCCCAAATCCTCAATCTTTTTTTTCTTCAACGGTGGGTAGAGCCAAGAAATACATGTCGGTTTGACTGTCCAAATCGACGGTGATTGCACGAGAATTCGCAATAGATGAACACACGCATGGTCAGATTTACATGAAGGCTATGGGGATATGGATTGGGAAGAAGAAGGTGTTGGTCCCGGATTATCAAGGTATAACTTGGCAGCGGAAAATGTGGTTAATCGTTTCTTGCACTCTGCTGGTTACTCAGCTGACTGGGACCTTGTCAGCTGGTAAATCAACTTGCACTCTGCGTACACAGCTGACTGGCGACTGGCTCGTCAGCTGGTAGCTCAAGACTTAGAATATATTTAGCCTTGTTTGCACAGTTATATCAGTTTTCAGATATACACCAGCACTTTGGTGCTGGGTTTAAAATCAGTATGAAATGCAGAAAGCTGATAAAAGACAAAGGATTTATAGTGGTTCGATCAACTGATCTACGTCCACTCTCCAGTCGTAGCACTGGAAATTCACTAAGAGTAATCGGGTACAAGCGTCCTACGATCTATCTCTAGCTGGTGAATGCCTCGTCCACCAGTTCACTAGATCAACCGCTCCCAGCCTTGTCCTTCTTCAACTCTGATCAGCTGGTGGAGTGCGAGCACGTCACTTCAACCTCCACAGCTTCACTGGGTGTTTAGTTCTCCCAAGAACGTATCTTCTTAATACGGCAAACTGCCCGTGATAACTCAAGTGCTGGCTGGCACAAGAGCTGCTGTGAACTTCCTCAGAAGAGAAAGAACACCAAAGAGATCTGTAACTTACAAGCTGGAAGCTTGAAGTCTCGTGTTTGAATAAATCAACACACGGATAGCCTTTAGAAAGGCCTCGAAAGTGTTATGCTTCTACTTGCTTGAGCGTAATAAATTTTCAGTCTTTCGGTAGGTGAAGAGTATTGAATGTTGATGGATCCCAGGTATTTATAGACGCGGGATCCCATTCAAATCTACTAGCCGTTTGGACACATCCGGAAAGGTTTCTGTCCTCGCATGTCCTTCTGACGGCGGCAGGTAGGAATTTCCGGAAAGCGCCATGCTTTTGTCCACTTTATCTGACATTGATCTCTTTATGTCAGAACGACACTATTCGTCAGTACGAGGAATCGAAACTGGTGTCTTGAACTGATAGACTTTAAGGTATCCTCCCTTAAAGTCATACTTTGTCAGTTTATTCCTCAGACGAATCTTCTTTTTGTCTCTAAGACACTGGGAGAGAGAATCTGGAATTCTGCTGGTAACATCCGACTGGTAGATCATTCTGGTGATCTTGTGTTGGCAGTCTCTGCTGGTGACTTGTGCTGGCACAATCTAAGTCTACCAATATGTCTGATGTTAACTCTTGGAATCTCCCATGACTGGTGGCTTCACCGC